>VWPV01028531.1:0-86913 GCA_013389885.1 Geococcyx californianus | reverse complement strand
CTTCCCTTCTAAACCCTTCACCACCTTAGTGGTGGACTCCCTCCAGTAGTTTGATACCCTTTTTATTCTAAGGTGCCCAAAACTGCACACAGTAGTCAAGGTGGGGCCACACCAGTGCAGGGTAGAGCAGGACAATCATCTCCCTCGACCGGCTGGCACTGCTGTGCTGGATGCACCCCGGGACATGGTGGGCCCTCTTGGTGCCAGGACACAGTGCTGGCTCATGCTCAACTTCAGCAGTTTGTATGCATTTTTTACTCTAGGAACCGTAACAAGTATATTACTATCAAAAAGTGTCTCTTGATGTGCTGTAGTTTCAGGAAGAAGAATGTAAAATAGCTGGTGAAAGGGAATCAAATCACCCACTTTTTGTTAAATTGTATTTCTTGTAACTTTTGTGCACAGACAGAGTAAGCATGCATATCTAACACAGTTTTGTGGACAAACAGCAGCTGGTTTTGATAGTTTACCTTGAACGATCTCTTAGCTGCTATGTCTTCACTTGGAGCCCAGAAAACTCAATTGTTATGTAAATGTGTGTCTATAGAAAGTGTTATGAGGTTTTCTTGTGTTCTTTCTATATCAGAAATATTTTCCATTGTTCTTCAATGCACATATTAACTGGAGACAAAACCAACTTAACTTCAGTTAAATTGCCTTCAGAAATGGAAACTATTTCTGTAAGTAGTGGCTTGTAATGCCATGACTTAAGTTTCTCCTTAATTTGGAAGTAGTGTACCAGGAATATAAATATATATTTACTTCATTCATATAACTTAATTTCTCTGGTTTTCTGGGAATCTCCTCTCTTCCCAGACAGAGCACTGAAAACTCCTCTCTTTGGAGTTTCAAATCTTATTCAGAGCTTTTCACAGATGAAGACAACATCCAGTCTCACTGTTCTTGTCCCATTTAATCAATCAGGAAAGTCTATTCCTCATCTACTCAATGGCAGACCTTTTCCATTGGTGTTTGATAAGTGTAAGATATTTTGAATATCTCAGGACTTAGGAAACGTCTAGGAAAATAATGGGACTTCAAGTCTACTTTTTAGTTCTAACAACTTACCAATAGGCTAGGATAAGCTCTACCATTATTTAGGGACATAATAAATAAAAAATATTAAATATAATGTCTTTATGGAATAAGGTAATGTTTGCCTTTCACAAGGTTAGACAGAAGCCAAATATTTAGCATATCAACTAAAGATGAATTTGAAGTGGTGAACTAGTACGATGCTTTTCTGAGAGCACTAATTCCACATCTACTTCATTCTAGTACCTTTATGTTGACAAAACGTGTAATCTTTTTTTATAGAAACCCACCACTAGAAATCTTTTTTTTTTTTTTTTTCCAAGTTACCTGTTCACTGGATGTCACACATAATGCTGCACATAAATATGTATAAAAGACTATCTGCCACCACTCAGCATTCATCCAGGCACTCAAGAAAAGAATGGGAATCCTATTTCTAGCTCTGTCAGTAGAAGAATTATGAGTATTTCACTCTCCACTTATTTCAGAACAAAGCTATTTAACTTGACACTTACTTGCAGGAAGCTATACTTGGTAGTAACTGATGTATGTGTAATGTTATTACCTACTATTAAAAATCATATTGCTGGTCTGTAACAGTAGCCTTTGCAATCATATGTCTGGTTATAATTATGTTATAAATTTTGATTTGCTGTTGAATAGAGGAAGTTATAAGAAGAACTAAAAGGTATCCTTGCTTGCAGGTTTTAGTACTCTATAGTATTAACAAACTGAAATTAGTCTGACAGGTTTTACATCTGGATTTTTAATAACTCAAAAAGAAACAACAGGGTCTTAAAACTGTTTAGTGGAATATTTATTCTTTGCTTAGAGTACTATGTCTTCTTTGCTTAGAGCAATATGTTTATTTACTCTTAACTGTTCCTCAGGCCAGATGTTTTTCCCCCTCTAAGTCCAATATAAAAGATGACAGGCTAATTTCAGCCATGGCTGAATATATATACAACTTATTAAAATGATAATGTTCATTCTCTTACCCTATAAACATCCATGCAAGATGTATTTCAGAAAGGTAATGTGTCAGATAAACATTAAAATGGGAAAGAGTTAGGGAATTCAAATGTCAAAGTTCAAAGCTGAAGAAGAAAATTGATAAATGAATCCTTAAATAGCTAGTTTGTGTTACAGCAGTACTGATTTAAAACATATATCTTGTTTTCTCAGGGCTTTAGTTGCAGATTGTCACTTTAGTATGAACTATTTCCATCCATATTATAGTCTTATGTGTAATATTCTCCTAAAAACTGTTACAACTGAGAAATTTTTTTGAAAGACACTTCAGGGTTTAGCACTCGAAATTAAGATTCCGCTTACCCCCAGTCTTTGCTATAATAGATCATAAACAGTGTCTCTCTCTACTACTCTCCATAGCCACCGATCTATTCAGAATTTTGTAAAGTATAAAACAAAATTTTACAAAAAAATTTTAAGAAAAGTAAAAGAAACTCTAAAACTAACCTTGGGATATTTCCATATCGTAAATTACCATAAATATGTTATGGAAAAAGCAGAGCGGACATTAATTCTTGTCATCAAGGAAGCCCTGGAAAACTGCTTAAATCTTTGGCAAATTTAAGGGTAAGTGTTCAGGACAGTTGTGCTGAACTGATTGAGGTTAAAGGTCTTTGGTTTTTGCCTGAATTAAATCAGCCTTAAATCCCAAGCGCATGTTACTTTTTTGGTCACTTGAGCACAGATATGCACTTTTTAACAGGAATCAGAATTTTTATAAGTAGTCTGATTACAGAACTGTTGGCCTACATGTTGGAATTTTTTGGCATATATAAACTATCTAACATGTTCATGCACTGCTTCAGAAAAATGTCAGCTCTGGGTATCCAGCTACTGTTAATCTAACAGAAATAGATTTTTTGTTCTAGTCCATGAAGATCTGCATATTTAATATTTTCTTTTATTTACCTCTGCAATAAACTGTGGCCTAAATAGCGTATGTTGTTCCAGATTTAAGTATTAGCACTTATAAAACAGACACTTCAATGTGATTTTAAGTCAACTTTTTATTAACAAACATACTGAAAGTAATACTCTAGTATAAGAGTTATGGAATACTCATCTGCAACCTTAATACCAAATGACAGTGTAGATCAAAGTAAGCCTTATTTGAAAGGACAAACATGTTGTCAATAAAGTTTTAAAATATTACTGCAAGTGCTTGTTTGGTTGTATTTGCTGAGGAAAATGTCACTATTAATATACTGCAGCATTTAATAACAATTCTCTATGCCATAAAGACAGATAATACCTAAATACCTTCATTAGAGACTGAAATTGGCTTGGATCTCTTACTTTCATACTCAATGTATTTCTCTACCTCTTCTTTATCATTCAAAGTTTTTTATTAAATGTACCTCCACTTTCCTCTTTGAAAACTTGACAAAAATCAATCAAAAAGTAGAAATAGTGAAAAAAAATCAAAATCCCACATTTGATTAACTTGACTGTTACAGTGATAACAAGAAAAAAATGATAAAAAATTTCAAAGGCAACATCTTTTACTATTTGCTTGGATAGAGAAGACCAGAGTAATAAAGATGAGGAAGTCAAAATTCTGGCACTGTAGTAGGGGAAGTGAGCTGCAATTGGCATGCTAAATTCAGATTAAAGAAACTTGGACTTGTTTGCAGCATAAGTGGCAGAAACAAGGCAACTTTACAGAAATTTTTAACTGCTGGATTCCCCTTAAAAACAGTGTTCTCTCCAAAGACTGAAAGAAAATATTTCTTTATATTTATGCATTCTCTAACCAGTGAAGTTGTGATCTTGATGGATTTTTGAGAGATTACTCTAGTAGCCATTATTTTCAAATATTGGAAAAGAATTTGGCAACCAATCCTCTCTTTCCCGTTTTATTCCCCTGTTTGGCTCTTCATTCATAAACTATGGAGAAGCTGACATTCTGTTCATCTACCTGAGGGCAAAAAAAAAATGTTGACATGCAGATGGTTAAGCATGTGTCCACAAACAATTGGCTCTGACCCTAACTTGTGCCAAGCAGTTGGCATGGCTCCTGATTAGTAATTAATTAAATTAATGCCAGCAGCCACTAATGTTATCTTTCCATAGAATGGCATGCCAGATCCATTAAGAATAAACTACATGATACTGAATCCTGTCTTATGCTTTGTCAGTTCATCTGGATGTCTATTCAATGTTGGTTAATCTAAAACATAACATTAAAATTAAACTCAGAGCACAATTTTTGCTAAGCTGTACAACTTCTTGCTCACTATACAGGGAAGCTGCAAGTCTGCTAGAGGGTCTGGATGCCAAACCCAAAGGAAGAGAAAACAAAACCAGACCTCAAACGACACTCGCTTTCCCTGTAATCTCTGGTGTAGCTCATGTAATAAAAAGAAAATATTAATTTTGATTCAGCAACGTACAATGATATTACGTGAGACTTAAGCTCTAGTTCTGGTTGCAAGTGTATTTCAGCACAACCAATGATTTTGAAATGATAAAGTGTCTCAGGGACTTTAATTCTGTTTCAGAGATTGTTTTTTTACTAAGCAACTTTTGTCTTGCAGGCACTATCAGCTCCTGACAGCTGATGGACACCTGCTTCACCTGCTCATTTCCATGGAAGGCAGTTGACAGGATCTGTTGTGTTTTATTGACTCTTTTTATGTCAAAAGGTCGGATTAAAATCTCTAAGTGAAAGAACTAGATGTTACAACTGTCCCTTGGTCATAGTTGTGTAAACCAGAAGTAACTTGAGTGATTCAGAGGTTTAAATGCTGAACTCCTAGTGTACTGGGGTAAAAACCCTCAAAGCATTATTTTATTAACAACTGCTAAACACTGTCTATCCAAAATTAACAGTAGAAACGGAGGAATGGCAAGAGTTACCTGTCTCCTTTTTTCCTGTCATTTCTACTCTAATTGTTTGTTTCAGCACATTTTCATGAAGGGGGAAGGGATTTTGAATAAATTTATATTTTGTGCATATGTTCATATAGGCAAAGAAGTCACCTTGACTAAGATAAGATTTTGGGGTGTTACTGCAGTTGATGTTATTGTTTATTTTTAAATAGTGTGTTCAGGATAATCCTAAACATTTTTCTGAATATGGTACAAATTCAACAGCTATAAAGACCAAACTTCTACTGTCCATGGGGCAGATGGGATAACCTTTCAGTTTGGTATGTTTATCTGCAACACTGGAGCCTCCTAAATTACATTGCATAAGTTAACATAGTGCAGTCTGCACTGCCCTGCCTTAAGTGACTTAATTGTGACTCTTTTGCATGGGATTCCTCTTTGGATATTTTGAAATATGGGTCAGAAATTTTGCCCTGCTTTTCCAGACTAAGCTCACTGCCATAATAGTAAATTATACCCATTTCACACACAAAAATAAATATATATATATATATGCAGGACTTTCAGCATAGGAAATTTTTGAACATGGCCAAGCCTGTATCTGTGCCTATCTCCTGCATGAGGAGGACAAGCATACAAACAGAAGTCATGTTGGGAACAGTCAAAACGTTCTCACACTCTATGGAGGTAGGTGCTTTGAACCTAAGAATAGGTCTGGGTTCAGCTGTGTTGGATGTAATTGTTAGTAAGTATAGGGAAGGTTTCCATTGCAATGTACATAGCTGTGGTTAAGAAACAACATTTATAAAGCAAATCCAGAATAAATCCAGCCTTTAGGGTCCAATAAAGCAACTATTTTGAATAAGTTGTGTTTTGAGAAGCGGTTTGTATGCTTGTTATTTTATCAAGGAGCTTTTTTGTTGCTCCATACAAACAAGCTACCTGAACATCAGGCAGCCATAGCTTTTTCCTTGGAAGACAGATTGAAAGAATAGGGTGCTGATGTAGTTGAGATGGAGTGTTCTGTTAGCTGCTGGTACAGGGACAAAGTTAACTCAAATCTTTCTACGGGACTAAAGCCCATATGGTTATGGCTAACACTGAAGGGCAAGGACATTTCCATTTGGTCTTCATGTCATTTCCTTACCTCTGACTCACTTCGGAGAATTTTAATGCAAACTATTTCTTACTTTTGGAAAATAAAAATTAATACCATGAAAAAATTGTCTCTCCTCTACCTCCCTCTGACCTGTGGTGTTCCTTTGGATGGTGGTGGGCACTGTTGACATTAGGTCTACCCTGTAAGCTGTCTCTAAGGAGAAAGATAACCCTTTGCCATGGGCATGTTTTAATGGGCATGTCGATAGGCCTCTAGAAGTTGTGGGCTATGAGATAAATATTGGGGTCTCCGGCTCCATGAAGGTGCTTTGGAGGACAAAACGGCAGCAGATACAGATGTAGCTGACCCCTGCAGACCAAGGTGGAAGACACCTAGCTCATGTGCCAAGGTTCTTTGCTCACACTTCACCACCACCTTTTGCTTCTCTTAAGGAAGTTCTTGGAAAAGGGAATGCCTTCTGCATAGTTCTGTGACAGAGCAAGCGCTAGGCAAGTTGTGATGGGAGTACCACAAGTTCCTACGGGACAAAAACCATTGCAAAATGCCTTGTCTGTTGATGTGTGGACACAGCATGTCTTCAATGGCATGAAAGGACAGTGTTTTCAGGCTCTGCTTGGGTTAGTGTGGACTTTAAGTGAATGCAAGGTCTGTTATGTTCTTTACCTTGGAAGAACCTTGCAGCCAAAGCTGGAATGCACAGTTTGCCAGCATCCATGGCATGGCACACGATGTGTAGATCAGACCCCTACCATCTAATCTATAGAATTCAAAGATGATTTGTAAAGTAAAACTTGTGTTAGTCCATGCATCTAGCTCTGAAAAGCAGTATTTACTGAGAGCTGAACTCATCGCAACTTTTAAAATATTACCCTTCAAAAATATTTTCATATTAAATAAAATAGTAATCCTCATTAAATATAGACTTTCATTACAATACTTTACAGGGTTACAGATTGACTATTGAAGGAGTAATTATGGATTTATTGAATTTCTGTAACGATTTTATTTTTAGAATTTTCCTTGGAGGAATTTTTTTCGATCTTTTTTCTGGTGGATTTGAAAATAAAATTAGTCTGGTTAGTGTCAAAATCTCCACTTGGAAAATATGTCTTAAAATGTCTTCCCTTTTCCTTATTCTAGCAGTACTGCCTTATTGAAAAGTGCTCTGACATCCTTAGGGATGAAAGGTGACAGGTGCTATATGAATGCAGAGTGTTATCTATGGCAGATCTAGGTCAAAATCTTAGTTGAAGCAGTAAAATTCACCTTTGATCAACATGTGATTTTTTTTGCAAAGGGCAGTTTTGAAGTCTTCCTTGATTGTTTTCGGTGGCTGTCAGTCTATTAACTGAGTGCCATATCGATGAGACCAACTGCTGCTTGATATTTTTCCTCTGGAAATGTTTTCAGTTATGTAACCTGAAAAACACTTGCCTCGACATAGATGTGGCTATAGATATCTGTTCCTTACAAAATGCATGACAGTGTGTAGAGGCGGTAAGGAAAGATTGTTGATTAGACTGTAAATGATTGTTGAAGATCTTAAATTAGACATGAATTTCACAATTTTAGATTTCCTGTGTAAGTAAAAGAGAACTGGAACTGCAATGGAACTAAAATTTTTGGCAAAACCAGCTTCAAACTTCTGATGAATCTACAAAAAGAATTTTTGTGTGATTTGAATAGGTTTGAGCTGAACAGTGATTTTGGGCTAGTATATATAGTTTCTGACCACTTTCTGCATGTAGTGTTTCTCTGTTTTTATGAAATGAGGATAGGAATGAAAAGCATGTGGTGCACTAAGCATTTAATTGCTTTTTGAGGTTTTGCACTTAAAAAATTTATAGTGGTTAGCGTTGATGTCAATGTCATGAACTGATAAGCTTGCAGTTCTTGATTGGTTTGTTTTATGACAGTGTTTGGAAAGACCTTACTTTTTAACATTGTTTCAAAAAGGATTTTTTGGCACAGGTGCTCAAAAAAGCAAAAAGAACACAAAACTTCGTTTTAGAATGTGACTGCATTCTAAAATATCTTTTTTAAAATGTACCAGTGAGTAAAAATAAGTCATACAATCCATTTTATTCTTAACTGAGCAAATTCAGGTACATAACAAAATCTTTGTCACTTATGTATTAGTTTTTGAAGTTTTATTCTCTTTCTTTTCTCAAATGATTATTTTAATCTTCTGTTTGAGAAAGTGTTATTGTTTCCGAAGTTGCATATAAATTTTAATAGAATTTATATATATAAATTTAAAGTTAATTTTCTAAATACAAAAATAAACCAAAATTTTGTTCTGAATGGACATAGCTTGACATTTTTTACTAGAATAATTTTTTCCCTATTGATATTTTCAAAGAAAAAATGTTGTTATGTTGTCAATTTTTAATTTATTTGTTATGTTTTGCCATAGTAACAACACTTAGTAATGATACTTTTACAAAGCAAATTTCATTAATTACTATACAGCTCTAAAATAAAACATATGTAACCTTGGGGGACAAATTTTCAGGTGTTTGTCAATGTATAGCATAACTGACACTGCCTTTCACTTGCAAGCCAAACCTATTTATGCGACTTGGTTGTGAGTAGATGCCAGTTGAATTATATGAAAGAAATGGATTGTGTTTTCGAAAAGCTCCTTAATCATGATGGGAAAATGGGAGCAAAAATCCCAAACAGAAACTCTCTTCTGAAAATATTTTGTTAATTTTCCTGGCTTTTTGCTTTGCTAGGCAAAGGTCCCAAAGAATAATTATTTTTATTTGCGGAAGTCAGTGGTATCTGATTTAAATGAAGTTCTAATTTGATGAAAAGAGAGCTCCATATCTACAAGATTTCATCACATTTTGTCTGGGTTTCTTCTGACTAAGCTGCTGTCGTGCTGTGTGTAAGCCCATTCAAAACAACTGCAAGCTTGTAAATCTGGATGCAAGTGTAAGTATAAACCAGTCATCTAAGTTATTCAGGTTTCTAGGGAGTTCTCTGAGCTCCATGAGTGCTGTGTTAATGAAATCCAAACAATTTTAAAACTAGCTTAACTACCTCTGCAAGAGCTTGTAGTTATAACTTTCTCTTTACTTTTGGTTAAAACTGATCATTTCACTGTATCTCTGGTGGATGTATGTATTTTTTGAAAACATCTATTGTTTTGACTCCACTTTGTGTCTGCTAGAACACCTCTAACCAGCCAACCATTAAAGCTGATTTATAAGCACTTCCATGCATCTGTAGTTCCTAAACACCTATTACTTTGTGGTAATTACTGTGCATTATAGCACTTTTTACTGTTTAAATCAAAATGATCGTTGATTTCAGATCACAATTTACACTGAAGGTTTTTAAGTACAGCTTTGGGTTTTTTTCCATGTTCACCTGCAGCTGTAATGCCTACTTCTCTGCGGACTTTTCTTCCCTCAGTGTACTGATCTCATTTTTTCACGTATCTCCTCTTTTCCTCAACCTTTACTTGAAAATGTATGACTATATTTCTTTTAGTTTGTCATGCCTTGTATACCCTAACAAAAATTCATTGTGCCACCTCTTAAGACTTCTCTTACTTACAAGTAACCAGTAAATCTTAAGTACTGATAGCTGTTCAGAGTGGTATTCAAGGTTACAAAAACATGTCCAGCTGAACATGGAAATTATACTTGGAGACTGTTTATTCTTATAAAGATCACTCCATAACAGCAGTGATACACTTTCCAGTTCAAACTCTGATCAGAACTTCTATCATTTTATTATATTAAACTGAAGAAACAGCATATTTTATTTACATGTAGTAGCAACTCATAAATATACACTTTTTGGGTGAAAGTACAAAAATACACTGTATTAAAACTTGGTTATGAACAGAACCTGGAAATTTGGATGTACCTGAAAAACAGAGCAGAGACTACTTAAAAAAAGGCCAAATCCTCTTCCCCAAATGCAAACTACCAAAAAACCCCACCTCACCCAAACCCATCCATAATGTGTGTCTCCACCTCCCAAGCGTGTCAACTAAGCCAACACACTCTGGTTGAATGCAAAATTTACCTACTAGCATCTCCTCTGTGCCTACTAGAAGGACTGAAATTTGTTGCGCGTTCCTTTCGTACCTACACTTGACAGCAATAATGCACAATTTATACACCTTATAAAATTACTCTGGAAAGTTGTTTCACTGTGGATAGTAGACATGCTGATAAAAGAGTAGTCTGTGCTGTGTCCTTTTTATCTTTCAACTTTCTTTTGTCCAACCATTCTATAATATTTCCACTTGCAAAAATCCCCAAAACAAACCCAAAATTGGTAAACTCTATAACATGCTTTTTTTATAAAGAACTACATTCAAATTTAGATCTTGAAGCACAGAAGCAACCACTTACTTTTTACACATAGGATGGCTTGAAGCCTAACTGCAAGCCAAAGAAAGACAATTTTGGTGATTATTCATCACCAAAATATCATAAGTAACTGATAATATAATATATTAATTTCATTACAACATTGTTAGAAATGTTTTTCAGATTTTATAATATGTTCTCTTCAGGGACAGAATAGTTCTCTTCCAGGATGATAGAGATAAAGTAAAATGAAATTTATCCCTTCATAAAAAGGACAAACATGGAATTTTATGTTTTCATTATGACATGATTTAGTAGACACGGTGGTGTTGGGCTGATGGCTGGACTGAGTCTTTTCCAGCATTAACGTTTATACAATTCTATTATCTTGGTGGGAAAGTGGTCTTTGCTTTGAGTGAAGCAAGTAACAATGAAGATAAAATTTACCAGCACCGAACTTATTCAGATCCGTGCCTCATTGCTAGTATTATACTTCACAAAATAAAAGTTAGAACTAATATTTAAAATGTGGTCATGACAGAGGCCCCAAGAACACTAAACCCCATCAGGCTAATTCTAATATAAACAGTAACAATTTTGAAGTAGTTATAGGTAATAAGGGCACACAATTAATATGTAAGAGCCTTTTAAAGCTTGCATGTGTAAAAATTGTTATCCTGATTTTGTGTAGATTGCGAAACATACTACTAAATACTGTTACAGTCATCTAGAGTATTTTTAACAAAATCTAATTATATGAATATAGAAATTGATATGCACTTGTGGGGCATTGGTTCTACTGTCTTAGTTGTTAAATTAGACATTTGACTTGTTCTTTTAAGGCCTACATCACAATTGATAGGTTTCTGTCTATTAACGTTCTCTCATAATAACAATGAAAGAATTATTTTCAAGGAATTCACTGTTACACAAAATCAAAGAAATCAATTACTAATACATTTTCCTTTTCTTGGATTTGAGCAGGTTTATACTATATGTTTTTAACTTTTTATGAGTACTGTGAAATATATGATAATTGTTACAGGTTTTCTTTATAGTATTTATAGTAATTATTTTGTACATGACAGTGTAAATATAATTTTTGTTTGAGCAATGTTTTGCATGGTAGATGATTTGAGTTAAATCCTATTTGTAGTTGTATTTGTATTTGTGTAAACGGATAATTTTTTCAAAACTGTGTTTTTTCCTTTGCTATACTAAGTTTGAAAATAAGGGTTTGACAAAAAGAATATGTATCAGAAGCAATGAATGAAAAAAATTATATAAAAAGAGCATATTTTATTGCATAAGCATCTAAAATTGAGTTGAGAGACAACCAAAGGTAGACCTCTAGTTATTTTCTGGTATGTTTCACTAGCTGGAATTGGTGCTGAGTCTAAACTTCGTATGGTTTTTTTGCAGTCCAACAAGGGAGCAAAATGCAATCTCCTTCTTTTGGGCCAAAGAATCCTGTTCTGAATAACTCTTTAGAAAACTTTTCTTCATTATTCATAGAGGAACAGTGAGTTTAAACTCCTGATATGAACGTTGGTCTTTAAGAATATCACCTAATCATGTGCTGCTCCATAATACGCTTACTACATGAATATAAATAATATTTGCTGAAGATCAGACATTTTCTTCCCATTGGCTTCAATGGGATATTAAATCACTCCCTATTTTGTCTTTACAACTAAAAAATAAATTGCTGTATAGCTGAAGCAAAGTTTTCAAAATCAGCTTAAAATGTATGTATTTTCACAATACAGAAGATTAAGGAGTAAGTCCTTAAAATTCATGGATCAGTGAAGCCTATTTTCATTAATTTAGTAAAATGTTTGGGGTTTGGGTGAACATTCAAATAAAACAAATTACATCACTCGACTGAAAATTACTTTCTAGCTACTATAAAAAGTGGAGACACGATGACATAGATCACAGGAGTAATAACAGTTTGGCCCAGGAATTCAAGTACTTGGCTGATGCTTTTAATTTGTCACTCACTGGGAATTGTTTTACATTATTTAAATTGTTAAAAAGTCCATATAAACTTCTTAAAATAGAAAACAAAATATCCTACATGTCCACATTATGTATATCTATAGAAAATCATACAAAGCCATGGATAAACTTTTGTCCTTCATTCTTGCATCTGATTCTTCAGCAAATTTATCATTTTCAGCATAATGCTTCATAACTAATTGCCTAACTAATTAAAAATCTCATATGCCACATGTTACTCATCAGTGAAGCAGCAAAGCAGAAGAAGCAGCCTGAGGTTTCTATGCAGAATTGCTTTCTATGTACTCACTGGTTCCCCTGTTGAAATGGCATAATTTTGTCCTTTTCTAAAAAGATAAGTCAATTACTGAAAGCTAAGTTGCTTGAGTCATTGTTAACGAAGAAATCATTGCAATACTAGTAAATATTTTAGTAAAATATTTTCCTTGCCAATTTAATTTCTCCATTAGGGAAGAAATGAGTAGAGATCATGGAAAACATAGAGGAATTTAAGGAGTCAATATATGTGCACATTTTTAAATTAAAACTAAATTGTTGAAAGGTGACTAGCAATTTTATATGTCAATTTTTAAAGACTGCCCTGATTCTAGAATGGAAGTACTAAATATTTTGAAAATAAGGCCATTAATGAAATGAAGTATATTGCTCGAATGTGTTTAATATCTACAAAATTCCTAGTAATAAATGTATCATTATATATTCTATTTCTCATTCATTCTCATTCTCTTCATTTCAATTAGAAAAGTAAGCAGTTTCATAGGAAAATCACACTTTGCACTTATGTAATGGAATCAATATTAAAAAGTAAATCATATGGTTGTGGTTATGAACTATATCATGCTAGACTTTTCTTCTGTGATGTGATTTTACATCCTTTGAAGTCAATGACCTTTGAAGTCAGTGAGTTAAGTTCAGGGATTTCTGCTTTTAGGACAACTTAGAGTTTAGCTTGAACTTTCTGATGTGTATAAATAGGTCATAATTTTCCTACTTGACTTGAAATATCAAACCCTTTTCCTATCCAAGGAAACCTTAAGGGTATAAAGGGGAGAATTTAGAATGATTCAAGTTTATCGAGGGCATAAAATAATTTTGAAGGCAGACATACTTGATTTTGCCATTTGTATGCTAATCCAGAAGACTGTTGCTGTGGTGCTTGAGTTATTTGAGGTTGAAAACAATACAGCAGTGTAACTGGCATTCTGCTGAAACATCTGTCTAGTTTCCAGCTGCCAGCTAGGATCTGTGTATGTGCTGTATAATGCTGGAATAAGTATCAGTTTATATCAACAATCAGTTAGGGATTATCTGTTTTACTGTTACGTTAGACTTTCTCCAAGTGCTGTTAACTGATGGAGCAGGCTAGGTAATTTCATTTCTGGAAGTATGGTTGTGTTATGTACGGGCTCAAGAGCTCAAGATAAGTTTACTTTTGTTGCTGAAGGCTGGCTGGGCATTAAGACCCTCTGTTCCTTACACAATAGGAAAATTATTGGATTGGTCATCACACCAAACATACCAACATAATAAAAAAGTTTTTGCCATAATACCATTTCTGTTTGGTAGATTGTACTAAATATTTTATTTAGTAGTTTGATAATAGACTGCACATTTTGAGCTCCTCCATTCCGAGCATCCAAATTCTCAGAAATCCCAGAGAGTGACCGAATTGTAGACTGTAGTTATTTGATTTATTTAGGGGAAGCAAAGCAAGGGTTGTGTATGTTTCAGTTCTTTTCTATTTTCTTAAGTAGTTTCATTCTGGAATGATATAATTTTAAACAATTGAGATATTTCACCCTGGATAGACTACAGAATCTGGAGTGTGAAATAGCGGATTTCCAGGAGTTGTCTTTTCACAAATCAGTGCCTTCAGAACATTACTTTTTTACGCAGATGATTGTTCTTTACAAGCTATGTTGTATACTAAACATCTTACAAGAATTTTGATTTTGTATCAATCTTCCAGCTTAGAGGGTAAACTTATTATTAATATGGCCAATTTTTTATTTTTTATTTCTTAATTTTGGGGTAAACACAAATTTCTAGATGGCTTCAACTAGGAAATGTGTGCTGGTCAATATATTTTTGGTAAATATGAAAATGCATAGTCAGTTTCCACACTTCATTTGACTGTAGATTCACAATTCACAAAAAGACAAGAAAAGACTTACAGTGATTTTACAATTACTACATGCAAGGATGTAATGAAACAAAAAGATAAAAAAATTATTTATAAGCAAATATTGACCACCCTTTAAAGATACTTATTCTTATCTACTTCTTTTCAAATAACGTCTATACGAATGCTAACAGAAGGTGATCTCAATGACTTACTCTATTTGGCAAATTTTTTAGCTGTTATTGGATAAAACTTCTACTTGTAGATGAAGTCTGGAGCCTCTGACACATACTATTTGCAACAATAATCACTGAAGGGAACGTAGTTTTTTAGGTTTGAAGTGACAATGTACAGCTGAGAACAGCTTCTTGTACCCTTTCAGTATAGCTTTAGTAAACTAAGGGCAAGGTTCTGTCAAGCATGTCTTTTTTTTATTAAATATCTAATCTTAGCTGAATGATGTGGTCTTACAGCTCAACATCTGCTGCTATTTACTCAATGACTGTGAAGGTCTGGATGGTGATCTTGGGAAATACATTAGCCATAAGCAGAACCCCTGCTCATTTTAGAATGGATGATTAATCATTGCTTTCTGAATAGCCAATGAGAGCTGTACTTATCTTCTACCTTTCAATAGTACCTCAGTTCCTTTGTATGTGTTGTGATTTTTCTGCTGTTTTCTTCTCCACTGAGTATTTTGGGATCCTTGGGGAAATGAGGGGGGGATTATTTTATTTTTTTCCTTTCCTAAGCTTTAACCCTGAGAATTCAGAGCTCTGTGTAGAATCTAGTAATGGATTCGGGGATAGCTACATAAAAGGACTTAAGTATAAAAGTATTGAAATATCACAGTACTGAGCATTATAGTGGTTACAGTTCTGAAATAAGTGCATAAGCTTCAATGCCCAGGGAGAATTTTATAACAACTGTATGGTGTAGAAAGTCTAGTATTTGTGGAAGGACAACCATTATTTATATCACAAAAAGAGGCAGAAGGACAGTGGTGATGGTAACTAAAGTACTTAAGTATTTTCTGCCCCTAAGTAACTGGGACACCATTTTAACAAAGGCTGTCCATCAGTAATAAAGACACTCTGCTGATATTGGGGAAATGAATTCCAGTATTCACTGATGTAAGAGGGATTTAAGTCTACATTATTTACACAATATTAAACTACTCAAGTACTAATCCACCTTTTTTGGTAAATGGTTTAAATTGTTCTTTCAGGATGGCTGCTCGTGTCTTTATGCAATCTTTTGTATGAAACCTTAGAGTCCAGAGGTGTGAGGTAAGGTGGCAAGATCAAGAAATATTCAGGGGTTTAAAAAAGGTTTAATCTTGAAAAGTAAATGTCTCCAGAATTAGCAGACAAATTAGAATTTCTGGTAACCTATATTTTAGGCTTGGGCAAGAAAGGCATGATGTGATTGAGATTCTCCCTCCTTATGAAGAAATATCTGGTGGGGATGGACAACTTCCCGCTGGAGAAACAGAAGTCAGTTTCTCAGCTGGTATAAATGAGTATGGCTCTGAGTTAATTCATAGCAGCTGGTACAGCAGCTGAGTGACAGAAAATATGTTAAGGAAAGTAGTGCTTTTGCTGCAGCTGTGCTAGCATGGTTATGCTCTAGGGTAAGGATTCCTCTGCTCCTCATTGTATTTTACGGCAATCTTTCACACATTTTTATAAATACTATATTTTGACCTTAAGTCAATTCTAAAGAAGAGACTCTTCTGAGTCCTTATTTCAACGGCTAAACAGGGACATGTTTTCCACCCTCATGCAGAAAAAATTGTGAGCCATCCAACAGCACTATGAAAACACTGCAAAGACAAGTCACTTGAGTTTTGCCACGAGGTAAACTGGCAAGGTCATAACGTCTAGAGTTTGTGCTTATTCACTCTCTCAGGATGCAATAATACTAAAGCAAAACACTCTAAAACAACAATTTTCCAACACTACAAACTGTTTTTCTTTGCTTTAATTAAGAGGTTTGGCAGAATAAAGAGAATGCTATTGAATGTTTTCAGAAAATCTTTTTTGTCTGTTCCACGAAATGTTTCAATTTATTTTTAAAAATAGTATTTTTATACATTTCATTACCCATGGCATTATTAGGTGAGATTTTCAGAACTGCAGCAGTCACAGACTGTATGTAGTGCAGTGAAAACTGAATCTTCTGCCCATTGGAATTTATAGCTTGAGCTATGTTTGCCAGCTTAGCTAACCAATGTGCATTACTTCAAATTAATATTAAGGATGTTATCTAATGACATCTATTCTACTTTACATAACAACTGATCATTTCTATCTTCTTACCTGAACTGTCAAACCTAGCTTGAAATCTTATGGTCTAGAACTCCATTAGGGGTTTCGAAGGAAATTGTCCAGACTTACTAGTAACAGTTGCAGTTAAAGTGACTGATGCTTCAGTAACTGATGAAACTCACTATACCAGATATATTTTTCAGGGCAATATCTGGTTAAGACACAGAGAGAATTCCCTTGTATATGTAAACACTACTTCCTATCCAATAAACTGAGTGATATTCACTGTTGTGCTATAGGAGGCAAATCCTATGCAACTTCTACACCAAGCAGACTGGATGAGACACCAACCTATTCAGCTATATGTCCTATTGTTATTAAATATAAAAGATGGATTTTATACACAAAGCTCATGATCTTAAAAATGCTTGTGGGATTTATTTTGCGTGAATGTAACCTACTTAAATGCAAAAAGTAAACAACATTCTCTTGGAATAGTTTTCTCTAAACATTTAAACTGTATTGATTCTTCTGTCTTTGTATTCACTAGGTTGATCACGTTTACTACCTGAAAAAACAGCACCCAAAAAATCCTACAATTAACCGTAGAGGAATTGTTATAATGGTAGTTCAGCTGATTTTTCTTTTCTTTCCTCCCCTTTCCAAGTTTCTGATTTCCTATTTTATGTCATCTTGTGTGAACTAACAGATTTATAAACAAGTTCTTTGAACAGTAAAACCATTTGCCATTTGGTGGAATTGGCTGACATTTCACTTCTGCTGTGCAGATTGCAGATAATGTTGACATTATTTCGCTGAGCCCTGTACTACATCATTAACATATTGCTCATGACTGAATTTGAAATGCTTTCACTCTTGTAGTGTAATAACCTGTGTTTTCTCTGTTAAAGAAATGATGTAGATTTTGCAGAGAGAAAATAGTTAATGTTGCAACACAGTAAAACAGAAATTGCACTGAAGTAACAAAATATAGCACTAAAGTCTATGTTAAAAGTCAAGCAAGAAAAGACCATAGATCTGTTTACTCTTAATATCTACAAATTTTGAGTAGAAATGAGCAACATTCATGAAATAGGCTTAAACACAGACAATGCCAGCATTGTAGATTTGTCTATTAAAGATATATTTTAATAGTTACCTGATTGCATCACATGAAAATGAAAATTAATTTCAAATTTTAGGTATAATCTTGTTTTTGCCTATATGTGATTATTTTTGATGAAAAAGAAACCAGCTAACAGGTATGCAAAGTAGCTTTGAGTGACCAGGAGCACTGAAACCCGATGCTGATTTTTTTATCCAGTTGGTGGGCATTGATAAATAAGTTTATTTTTATAATGTTTAAAGATCTATATCCATATATTTATTTGTAAATTAAGCATTTATTTTGACAGTTTTACTTTATCGTCTGCTGAGAGGGAGAGAAATGGAACTGGGAACTGATTTTTAAATCATGTGTCACTATGATACAACTTGTCCAGGATTCATCATTATATTTACAAATAATCATAGACAATTCCCCTGTTCGTATGTATTTATCTCTGCCTTATTTTTATTCTTCTTCATATCTTTGATTAGAAATGTTTTGCCAGATTGAGGTTTTTGTTTCTGTAACAACTTCTCCTTGTTAAATTGTATCTTCAGCTGTGTTGGGACTAATTGTCAACAGTTAAGATTACAATTATCAATTAGGTAAGAGGTTAATTGTGATTAAAGATGGCAGTATGTCGTCTAGGTTGATTAATAGCTTTTTAATCCGATGTTCCATATGCGTGAATTTTTCCACTGACCAATCAAACCAATGTTTAAATACAAGATCAAAACAACAACCTCCGTTTGAGACTTTTTCCCAGGCAGACTATTAATTTTGCTATAGTCAAATAGAGAAATTTTGTTTGAAATTTAGAAATGTGGAACATGGAACCTTCATCAAAACTAAAGCTTCATTCTGTGCTGAACACAGGTCCAAGAAAAATCAGCGGGAAAACTTAACATTTTTTCCACTGGGGGATGGGGAGTGGGGATTGTGGCTAGTCCACAGCGGATTCTCTCTGCCGCTCTTTCCTCCTCACAGATTTCCCTTGCTCCAGTGTAGATCTTTCCCACGGGATCTGTCCTTCACAAACCACTCCTGTGCAGGTCCTCCACAGGCCACAGTTATTTTAGGTAACATCCAGCTGCTTTGGCATGGGGTCCTCCCTGGGCTGCGTTGTGCCTTTCTGTCCACCGTAGTCCTCCATGGGCTGTACGAAGATCTCTGCTCTGAAGCCTAGAGCACCTCCTCCGCTCCTTCAGCTCTCACCTTGTCCACAGGTTTTATTTTTCTCTCGGTTTGTTTTTCCTCCTCACGGAGGCCACCCCTGCAGCCCCATTACTGCCAGCGCCTGGGCACAGACAGTCAATGCAATTGCTGTGAAATATATACATAAAATATTGATTTCTCTACCGCTATTTCCTGTAGACTAAAATTCTCACACATCTCAATGATTTCTTTAGCAATTACTTATTTTTTACTATATATGTAGATTAATTATTTGTTGCTAGCCAGACGTGGGTTTTTCACCCTTTTCACAGTATGTACTGTACAGAATAAAAACAAATATTACTGTAGTTGACATGTTTTGCCATTAAGAGCTAGTGGTAACTAAATGAAATTAATTTGGTTTCACCTCTGCACGCAAAATATGAAGTAATTAAACTTTAATTTTTAACAAATCAGTACTTTTCCCATGGGGAATGGTATTTCTGTTTTTCATTAATCTTAACTAAAAAAATGGATACAGAAATATTTCAGCTATGTTTTTACACTCTCCTCCCCCCTCGTTGAGATAGTTTCTCACTTTTTGAAAATATTTTAGAATTATTTAATATTATGCACAGGCTAAACTATTGAGGGGTATGAATCAAAGTGCTCGATCTGCTCTGTCTGTGTTTTTTTAGCTTTCTAGCCAAGGGATAACATTTTTTCCTAATTGTTTTTTTGGCTTCTGTTTTTAAGAAGCTTCAGCATCTGTAAAACACACCCGCACATCCACGCTGATCTCGTCCTCAGAGTTTACAAGTTGGGAGCATGGTACTGTTTTACATCTGTATGTGCATAACTATATGTTAACAGGCAAAGGTTGGTCAACGTTTTCTTAATGAATATAACTTCCAGTCCTCAAAGTGACTTACTTCACTGGCAGACTTGAATTTTGGGGCTACTGCAGACAAATATAAGATAGGCTTTGAGGAAAAGTGGCTTATAGTTGGCCAGACTAACAGTGGTTTACAGCAGCTCCATCAGAAGCATAATGTTCTCGTATTGTCTTCAAACCTCCTATTTTCACAGATGATCAAGAAAACATAAAATGTTTGATTACTTAATCAGCTGTGAGAAACTGACTTTGTGAAAGTACATTGTAATCCACCATCTGCAGGGACTTTCACATGCTGTTCAGTTTCCCGACTGCTTCACCACAGCACTGCACTGATGGAATCATGGGGGCAGTGACTTCTGGCAGTGTTTCCTAGTTCAGTTTTCCATTTTGCCGTAGGTCTCCTGTGTGATCCTGAACCCTGTCTTAAATTGGTAAGTTAACCAGGTAGCTGAAGTAGGTTCCTGCTGCTTTGCACTGCAAAAACCTCATAGTAAGAACCTAGATTACATCCTTGGATCTGCAAGAATTAAGATGAATTTGGGTAGTCTGTTTGTCTTTTCAATATGTTTTCTGCATAGTCAGCTTGTCGTTTTGTGTTTTAACTTTTAGCTGAATTTTAGTTTCAGCTAAGCCACCAAACATATGTAGATGATATGATTTCCCATATGTACTGAAGATTACAACCAGGCATTATTAGACATGTTTGTTTTCATATTCATGACTGCATATTTCCATTTCTCTGCTGGATAGGTATTTGGGTTATGCAGGACAAAGGCGAGGAAAAGGGAAGTGAGACCTGACACTGAGACAGGTTTAGGCAGCTAGTTCATTGACCAGGGTCAAGGATTAGGTAACTTTTCCTTAGCTGATGAACAATAATCAGAAATATTAAGTGCTACAGTTAATATTTACAAAAAGTGTCATATTAAGCAAGGAGCATGAAAGAATTGTGAAAATCAGCTTTTACATAGGTGTTTTTTTTGCTTTTGGCTTCCTCTAACATATAGGCTTGAGGGGATTATGTTAGATCAGATTCAACAGTCTGATACTCTCCTAAGATTCTGTACGAAGTCATTCCTTTAGGAAGTGAGGCAAGTTTGCATGAGCTTTTCAGAGAACAGGGGTCAGCAGTCACATTTCCTTCATCCTCCTCAGCTGAATGAGCTACTGAATAGATGAAGAAATTTGAGTTTTCTCTTACATCTTTTGGCCGTGTTCTTTTCCATTCTCCAACAGAAGCTGTGTCACAGTGAGCAGGAGGACGCTGCTAATGTGTATTCCTAGGCTAGATCATCTTCCAGGATACAGCGTTCTCATACGGCAAGAAATATGGATCTTAACAATCTTGTATCAAACAGGACTTGGAACCTGCATTCCAGGCAATTTGATATTCAGTGATCAGTCCAAAAAGCCCTCATTTATTTTCAGAGAAAATGACTGTTTTGTACAGAGTCCAGTGTTGCTGATGATAATTTTGACTATCTGCTTAACCAGGATTTTCAGCCTTAGCACTATTCCACTTTGTGACTCTGCCAGAGGAGCAGTCAAGTTCCTGCTTACAGCGACAATTCAAATTAGGCTTTGAAAGAAAATTTTTAGCTTTCAGACAGATAAGAAAACATGTTGAGAATTTTAATCTTGGTATCATGCTTAAATCTAGATAGAGGCATATCTTATTTGTCTTTGGTTTTTTGTATTTGTCTAAAGATCAAGATGACAACACAGCATTTGTTCCTTATTGAAATGCTTCAGTCTATAGAAGAACAATATTTACTTCAAGTTCGTAGAGTGATTTCCTGAGCAGCATAAGCCATCTGTATTCAACAGTTACTGCACTGTATCTGGAAATCCATTTTCACTCTTACATTAATAAGATACAAAACTTCCTCCTTGTGGGTAAACTGTTAAGTGATATTTATGTTTAATTATATATCTCTTTAATAATTCTACTGTCACTAGGTTCTAGACAAGTAAGCCTGCTTAACTCTAAGAGTGTGAGTAATTTTCTCTCTAAACATTACTTAGTATCACAGTATAAGTATTATATCAATATGATTTAAAAAAATGACTCAATTATTCTAGTAATATTTTGTTGAATTTAGGATGAATTATTTGGATTTTATCACTAAGAATAGGATTTTTTAAAAAATTTTAATATAAAACTTACTTTTGACTCAATGCTCCAGCACCCTGAGCCCTGTGTGTACAAAATAGGGTGCTTTCTGATTTTTGTGTATGGAAGTGTCTTTTTTATATATCATATATTCTTTTTCCATGTTTAATGTCTTCTTAGGAATGGAGGTTGTCTTAGTTATGAGGGTTACTGTTTTTATTATAAAGAACATGTTTGCAAGAATGTAAAATAAGAGATGGTGATTGCCAGCTGTATCTCTCACAGATGCTTGTGTTAATTTTAAGCCATATTTTATCACCTGCATCTTTCCTTCATGTGAACGTCCACCCCGCCTACCCAAAGGCCAATGAAAGAAGTTTGTAGCAGACACCGCAGTTCCATGTCAGTACACCATGAGGAGACTGTATACTGTTCTAGTCAGTTTAGGGGCTATGATCCTCTGAAGCAGGAGGAGATAAAAACATACAGGCTGATTCCCCCTCCTCTATCCCAAAAGGTGAGCATAGTGCAAATATAATTAAAAATAAAGCTTTCAGGATCAGTTTTCCTTGCAATTAGTTTTGCATATTTTCTTTCGTGCTGTGTTGTTTATTAGCAGTTAAGTACTGCTTAAGTTCCACTATATAACAGGACTGCAAAAGGCGGAGATTGCTTCTAGTTAAAGATGCAGAGCAAGTGCCTGAAAGTCAGTTTCCATCTCCTACATAAAGAATAAGACTACACTCTTTCTCAGTACACATTGCCGAGTCTGAGACTACTGGATAAATTGCATAGGTAAATGACCTATATAAATACCTCCAGATCAATAAAGAGCAAGCCTAGATGCATGGCTGACATAGCAAGAGGTTTGTTTATATACGAGTTTTTAACAAGCAGCAATTTCTTTTGTTGAAACATGGTTTCTGCTTGGATGTATAAACAGTCCCTCCCTCCTCCCAGATGACAGGAAAATTTATAGAAACTGTTCAAAAATACAGTACCTTGAGTCTGTAGTGCTGGGGATTATACAGGTGAAAATGTTTAATTAGTAATAAAACAGTACATTATTGTTGATGATCACAACTGCATAAAGGTCAGAGTTGCTTTGTAACTTTTATTTTCCTTTTTGCTTTGAAAGAAGGATCTGTAGGCTGTCAGGAAAAATTGTGCTTGTCTTATTCCGGGAAAAAATCATCTGCCATTATTAAAAAAATAAAAAGCTGATAACACACATTGGAGTTAGCAGTCGGGAGAGCTAACAAATGGATAATCACAGGGTGCAGATCCTAAAACTATACAGCCAGTAATCTGGATCTGTGGCATCTGGAATTCTCTTACCTTAGAGCGGGAGGTAACTGGTGGTGAACAATCATCTTCACAGTATCACAGTATCATAAGGTTGGAAAAGACCTCCCAGATCATCGAGTTCAGCCTAAGACCCAACACCTACACCTACTCCTACTTGTCAACTACACCATGGCACTAAGTGCCTCATCCAAACTCTTCTTAAACACCTCCAGGGATGGTGACTCCACCACCTCCCCGGGCAGTGCATTCCAATGGCCAATCACCCTCTCAGTAAAGAACTTCTTCCTAATGTCAAGCCTAAACCTCCCCTGGCAAAGTCTGAGACCGCGTCCTCTCGTTCTGTCACTGGTCGCCTGAGACAAGAGACCAACCCCTGCCNGATACCATTGGCCTTCTTTGCCACTTGGGCACACTGCTGGCTCATGTTGAGTTTCCTGTCCACCAGCACTCCCAAGTCCCTTTCCACCTGACTACTCTCCAGCCACTCTGCACCCAGTCTAT
Organism: Geococcyx californianus; assembly: GCA_013389885.1. Lineage (NCBI taxonomy): Eukaryota > Metazoa > Chordata > Aves > Cuculiformes > Neomorphidae > Geococcyx > Geococcyx californianus. Next base: position 63,063 of record VWPV01028531.1, on the reverse strand, counting down.
AGCTCTGCATGGGGTTGTTGTGTCCAAAGTGTAGGACCCGGCATTTGGACTTGTTAAACCTCATGCTATTGGAGTCAGCCCATCTCTCCAGCCTGTCAAGGTCCCTCTGTAGGGCCTTCCTACCCTCCAACAGATCAACACTTTATCCCAGCTTGGCGTCATCTGTGAACTTGCTGATGAAGCACTCAGTCTCCTCATTCAGCTCATCAGTGAAGATATTGAACAGGACAGGGCCAAATGCTGATCCCTGGGGAACACCACTAGTGACCAACCGCCAACTGGATGGGACACTGTTCACTATCACTCTTTGGGCTTGGCCATCCGACCAATTCCTAATCCAACACAGGACATTTCCGTCAATCTTGGCAATCTGTTCTTCATTACACAAAAATGTGGGATTTTTATATATAATGTACAGCTATCAATTCTTCTATTATTGTTGGTCACATCTGTTATTAAATTTTCCAGTACTTGTTTTCTTAGATTTATCAGGAGGGCCCTGAAGCCAGATATGGCCTTTCAGCGCACTAAGCCTAGTAGATATCGGAATGATGGGTTTAGCAGCAGTGGCAGAAAAAACTTTGTATGTACAGGCAGGGTAAGAATTAGACATTACTCCATGCCTTTGTACAAGTCTAATGTGTGACCCTATTTTTTTTTCCTGTTGCATGTATTTCTCAAAAAGGCTGATTGAACTGTCTTTATAGTTCTGTAGTTAAAAGATACAGTTTTGATAGTTTTAATACCTAGCTGTAGTATATTAGCTCTGAAACGCTTCAGAAAATAATGATCAAAGTTACTCGATGGCTTCCATGTAAGAAATAATTCAGTAGGACACTTCTCTTAACCTACAAAAAAAGAGACAGCTGAATGAGTTTATAACAGAGGACTGTAAAATAATGAGTAGCGTGGAGAAGGTGAATATAAAGGTGACTGTTCACCCTTTCTTCCAATACAAAAACCATGAAACATAAAATAACTCTAACAGGCAGTAGGTTCAGTGGAAATTCAGGCAACAAAACATTGTAGGTACTAGAAGTTCATGTGTATTCCATCAGTGAATGCACCTAATGAGTCTTTTTCCATGGATTTTCCCGAAGAAACCTCTTGTTCAGCAAACTGAACCACTAGTTCATGTCAAGGTTTTACTACAACCTATAAGAATGATAAATTATCCCTACAGGCATCGCCTTGCATACTTTCTTCCTGGGTGATCATGATCGGCTATTACTGGGCTCAGGTTATTGGGCTAGGCAGATCTTTAATCTGACAGAGGATAGCTTTTTAGAAGATTATTATCTGAATCCCTAACTGAGTGATGCTTTTGTCACTTTTGTCTCTCAGATGTGTACTCTAGCAGCTAAGGAGGTTTGTAGGAAGTTAGTGTCCTCAGAGATGTATTTTTTCTCTTTCCTAGAATCTGTATCACACAACTGTTAGACACTTATCCTTTTTATTTTGTAATCATCCAGCTGTAAAAATAACATTAGTGGAGAGACTTGCTGTACTATTATTTTGCTTAAAAAATGGTGAGCTTACCTTTAATGATTAAAAAATTTAACTGCATTATTCACTTAAACACTAAAGCTAAGTAACAACCATTCATGTTTATTTTAAAATTATTTTTATATTTATTTACAAGAAGCACTGTGAATCAGGACCTGACTTTTCAGAAATATGGCCTGCAGGACTTGGTACTATTCTGTCCCACAGATGGAGCCTGAAGGCTTTGGGTGACTGGAGCACCACAAGTGCTTTCAGTCCTCTGGGGGAGGACAATGCTTGGCAAGTGTAACACTAAAAAGAAAACTATTTGGGAGGTCATGAGAACTGTGGGTCTTGGTAGGAAAATTTTCCTGATTTAGGAGCTCCTGATCATCACTGTATAGGGCCTAAGAAGACTAAGGTGAAAGTCACTGTGTACGGACCAGATTTACACCTTAAATTGACAGTTACTTTTCCCAGGAAAAATCTGTCATTTAGCTGAGAAAGAAAATAGCACCCTTAGGAAGGGAAGCTTCCTTGGACAGAAGCTGTTTGGTAACACTAATCAAAAAGAGAAAATAACAAAAAATTCAATGCTTCTCAGCAACCATTAGGAAGTTGTTATTATTTGCTTTAGCTGTTATACTGAGAAGAAAGCTCTTGCATCAACTTTTTCACTTAGGTTTAAATCAAATAGAACTATCTGCTCTCCTTCATTCTTTCTAACCTTGTTGAACTGCAGTAGGAGTTCTGATTAGGTTGAGCCAGTGTATTTTCCCATAGTACTTAACAACTACTGTATTTAATGACCATCTAGACTCCAACAAGAAGACAGAGATTCCCCACTGGTGTTCATAAATTGAGTTTTCATAGGGCTGACTCAGTAGCACTTCAGGTTTCCTAAGTGTATAAAAAGAAGGGGTGAGAAATCACAGATTAGGCAATTAGTTCTCTTATTCTTTGATCCATTTTGTATTTGTATTTTTTTTTGTATTTGTATTTGATCCATATTTGTATTGCAATGTGTTTACCTCTAGCTTCTAACTGCTGCAGCTGAAACTTACTCAGAATGGAACACTGGATCATGTTGCCCACCTAGGAGGCAGATACCCCATCCCTGGAAACACTGAAGATGGGATGGGGCTCTGAGCAACTTGATCCAGCTGAAGATTTAATTATTCTATGACTCTGATTTTATGCTGTCTGAATCTAGGAGGTAAAATGTTAGAATGAGGAATTAAATAATGGTATATACTGAAGACTCTGTACAATATATTCAGAGAAATATGCTTATAACTTATTAAAAAGCATCATCAGAAAACTGCCTTAGAATGCTGTATGTCATGGTTGCTAATAATCAATAAGGAGTATGCTAAAGATTCATTATTGATAAAGAGGCAATGGGCCAAAACACTAAGAGTTTATCACAATCATCTTGCATAAACAGCTTGCTTCGTTGCTTAAATTTTCCCTCAGCAAACCACATTTTCATTCCTAGATGCTATGCAAGTGTATTTAAACAAGAAATTGTTAGCAATATCTGTTGTGTAAAAAATGTCCAGAATATAAAGGAAGTAATGAACTATTGAAGGAGTTTGTGGTTGGTTTATGAAACCAAAGTGCACTTTTTATGGCGTATAGCCATTGTTTGCAAAGATGTTAACCAATCTTCCTAGACAAGTAAGACATGTTGCACTTTGTGATGAACTGTTAGTGTTATGAAGAAATCAATAGGTTTTTTTCTCTTGGTAAATTTTCCCTTGACCCATTTAAGATTCATAAAATAGATATTGTAATACTGACAGATAGAAGAAATATTTTGGCACTTTAGTGGAACTTAATAACTGCTTGAAAGTTCGTTTTTTATGGATACTGAAAATAAATTTAGAATAAAACATAATGAGAATAACATTGGAGTAGTTAAGAAAGCTGGAAAGATGTGTAATACTCAAGCTATTAATCCATTCAATTTGTTGATACAGAAGTGAGGAAAATACATGTTAATTATCTAACAAACTGGAGGAAAAAATTTCAGCAGATCTACATACAGTAGAAATATCTGAAAACTTAATAAAATACGTACCCTCATATAATCTCTTTTGGCATTTATATTTGCTTTAGGGCTGTAGTCTGCTGTCGTAATATGTATCATAATCTTCCCAGCATTCTTCAATGCTTGATGTATGTTTTAGAGCTTAATGAGGTAAGTATATGAAAGAAGTTTCACAGAATGCCAAGGTTTACCTAATTTGTGTAGATGTTATTGATGTGGGTCAATCTCTCGTAAGAGATTCCAAGATTTCTACTTAGTCTCTTTTGAATTGCCTATTTCAGGTTTTCTCATTTCATCTTAATAGTGACTCTGTCTTTGTTTGGGTTCCTAAAGGCCGAGAAACATTGCTTACCAACTTGACATTAGTTTTAGTTTCTGCTTATGATAAGTTATTTCTAAATCCTAAATGACATGATTTTATGAATGGTATTGTTGAACAGCCTACACGACATATGGGTAATGGTTTTGCTGTACTGTTCTTACCTTGACTCAAGGTAGACAGGCTGCCAAACATGTACATGACCTTGAGTGGAGACAGTGGTTATTCACAGATATCTTCTGATGTGGGTTGATTCTGCAGCTCCAGGACAGCTTGCAACTATTGCCTCTGGCTCTAGAAAATGCGGTGCTGGACTCTGTGTGTGCAGAATACAAAATGAGAAAGCTTGGGATGTGTATGAAATGGAGTGGATGTTTTGCGGTGGGAGTTTGGGGACAGAGAGGCAGGGATTTAATGCAGGGAGGGAGCAAGCAGACACCAACAGAGGCAAGCAACTAGCAGAGATTCATTGGCCAAGTACTAGCTGTCCTGTAGAGGTAAGCATTCAGATGAGTTTAACAAAAGGCTGCAAGCATCTTAATTTTATTGGCATGAGAAATAGGGGGCTATAATTTGGAAGTGCAATAGTTGAATGAAGCATAAAGGAATGAATTGTATGTATATGTGTGAGGGAAATCTCTTCTGTTTGTGGCTCTGAGCTCAGGTATTTGGCTTTTCTACTCCCTTTTATTGGCTATTAGAACAGAGGTTTGTTTTTTTTTAAAAAAACCAAAACAAATCCTCCTAGTAATTTCCTCATCCATAGCAGAGAGGCTAATCCTATGCAATTCAATGAAAAGAATATGTTCTGAGAGTTTTCTAAAATAGCACACTACGTTTGTGGAATCATGAATTTTGCGGATCATCTTGACTTTCTTAGTTTTTGGTTATTTTGTTGCTCTTCATCAGATATTCCTGGGCTTAATTTTATCCTCCTTACTCTGCTTTCTGCTTTCCTCTTAAGCACTTAGGTTTGCACACTGCTTCAGGTAGATTCTTCTTACAGCTACAACCTCTGAGGGCTTAGGTGTGGTGCTTCAACTCCAACAGCATTGCAGATCTGTGACACATCACTCCTAGGTTTTAGCATTTTTTTTTTTTAATGATTTAAATTAAATACCTTCTATAATGCTATGCCTTATTTTCACTCCAGCTAACACACTTTTTTGTTTAAAGGAATCGGTTTGGTTGATAAACCTTTCAGTTCAGCTGCTGCGTTAATGGAATTAATTTGCTTTTACCCTTACTCTAATTAATGGAATTGAATCTAACAGATTCTCAGGACAGGTATTATACTTGCCTTTTACTGCCCTTTGTTAATAGCACTTCTGCTGGCAAAAGTACTCATGTCCCAGACAAACTGAATTAATTTTTAAATGCATATTTGAGAAAACTTTTGTCAAATGCACATTTTTAGTAGAACATGCATGGTGGGCACTAATTCATTCTGTTCTAAGCTTGTGTCTGGAACAACTCCTGATAACAAGCCATATTTATAGGTAGGTGCTGTAAGCAAAAAATGTTTCTGCAATTGAATATAGTGTTCTGGTACTATCAGGGGATCTCACTGCAGAGGGCAAGGTGGTAGTTGCAGGACAAGTGTTGAGGTAGCTGTGAAATGTATCATTACTGAATAAAGGCAAAAGTAGTGCTCAGATCATGGTGATGCAATAATGGTTTTCAGAAAGTCTTTTTCACATCTCATCTTTGTTTTGATTAAAATTGTAGGTTGGGTTGAACAGAAATTGATTTGGCCTGTGACTATGTAGACTTTTTTATACTCTCCTGCAAACACAATTATAGTAGCGAAGGAAGAAAACTGATACAGATTTTGACCAATTCAGTCTGTCTTCAATTTCTTTCTAAATTTATCTCTTTTGAGTCATTTAGGATTTCAGTTCTGTAAAAAAATTAATCAGCACTGTGCAAGGAAACTGTTCACTTGCAGAAAGATTACACAAATACTTTCCAGGCTTTAGGACCAAAAGAATAGTTCTTAAAACAATTTTTCATATACAAAGATATCGATGGCTATTAGCAACATACTGAAGCAAGGAATGTCAGTGCATGGGGAACAGAGAAGTTAACAAGCTACTAAAAGAAAGCAAATTGAATACCACCAAGGAAGAAAAGATCATAATTAATTATACTTAGAAATTTATTCATATCTCTAAGACATGATATATTCATATCTCTAAGCTATTACATTAAGTTATTTCTAAATCATATTCAGTTACTTAATTTCTAAATTTTTCGAGTGCTTTCCTTTCTGCTTAGAACAACTGAAGAAAATTGTAGGTTTCTTAGATTTAATTGGCAATATTGAACTCTGGCAAAGAGTATTTTAAGACTAGCAACATATATTTTCAAGTCTTCTTAAATTCGGTAATATTTTCAATTTTCAGTTTGAAATTTTTTTTTCATTTTTTGTTAAAGGGTAATTGAAAGTTACTAAGACATAGATACAGAAGAACTTGAGCAAAAGTGAAAATGTTAGTCTTAAATGTAATTTTTTAAAGAAATCCTAAACTTTATTACAAAATAAAAATGTCATCATAATTTGCTCACATTAGTAAACGTATTACTAATGTCAAATCTATATTTTGAAAAAGTACAAAATATAACATCACGGAAGTCTAAACCAGTCCTTATATTCTTTGTATGGGAAACTGAATAGCTGAGCAATAGCATGCATAAGGGATAGTACATGTGAAACTCCTGATGATTAGAGTCCTTTCCGATTGCAGTTGCTTACCATTTGCCAAAGCACTGTAAGGCACAATCAACGAGCAATTTCTAGCCTGAATCTTTGTGCTTCAGCTCCATTCAGAATGGACAAGTGAGTTCAAACAGTTGTTGAATGCATTTTATTGCTCCCGAAGATCCATACACTTATAACTATCCAGTTATGTTGTTTCTGAAGGATCCAGAAACAGCTTATATAAATGAGGACTGGAGCCAGGACTCTTATTTTAGGCTTGGGTGACAAGCTGATATATCCATATTCCTTGTTTGCTTTGGATCAGTGGTTTGGTTATTCATTTCTACATTATTTTCGCAGTACATTGCCTGCCTGGCTGCTCTCTAGCATGAACAATACTGCATTCCACATGTAGTCTTAAATTATCACATTTTCTTGGTCTGCTGAAAGAATAGACCTGCAAGCAGACCTGAGTAGAGTAGAGATGTGTTTATATTGCTCCATGTCTAAAGAAAAATCATACCATTCAGCTAAGGAAAGACAGAATTTGACTTTAAGCCCTTGCGAATTTTGAAAATCTTTTAAATCTATAGTGTAAAAATACAGAATGCAAGATTTAAAACTTAAAATTATCCCTTAATAATGTGAAATTTGAAATTCCACAGCTTAATATTAGGTCTTGGAAAAGAGCACTCCTCCAAAAAAAAAAAAAATAAAATTAACGGGGCTTGGGGAAAACTGAGTTAAAGGTTAAAATCTTTCTGGAAAGTGGGTACATAAGGTATTGGTGTAGGCACATTATTTTACTAACAAACTAGCATGGGCAAACAGACATATGTAACTTCATATCAGTATTAAGCCATATTTTGAAAATTTTTTACTAATTCACAATGCTTTACTTAGATTTGTTCTGTCATAAATTAATCTGAAGTCACTGAAGGTTTTGAAACAGTTGCCTTATTTATTTCACATGCTTCTAATTTTTTGTATTTTTTGGTAAATACCTCATAACAGGCAGAATGAGAGATGCAGTTTGGAGATTAGGCTTACCTGAAGAAAAAGTATTTTTTAAGAAAAATCTTAAATGTCACAGAAGATTTTCAGAGATGGCTATGTATAGATTTCAGTGCAGGAAACCCTAAAAATAAATGAATATTCAAGGTACTAAACAAATTTAAAACCCAGCCAAACACACCTGTGAAAAAGGCAAAGAAGTAGTCTACACTTCCCCATAGTATATGTTTAATTCTTCTATCTGAATTGTCCTCTGTCTGAATTTTCTTTCTGAAAAATTGAATGAATGACTCTTATTTTTTCCCAATAAACTCATTGTCAAATGCAAAAGACAAAATGTCACACTTCATTGTTTCCATGGCATGAGCAGCATTTCAACTAAGTTGTCACTGCTTATTTTGAACAGGCCTTTCCACAGGTCTGTCACATTACAGTTTTGATTTGAATTAGAAAGGCATTGAGACCAGTGGTTTATATAAGTTGATAGGAAAGGCTACAAACCCTGCTTTTCTTAAAAGTGGTCACTGATAGGCTGATAATTTATGACAATGTTATTTAAATCTAATTTGCATTATATCTTTATATATATGACAACTTACTCCTATGCTCTGGGGTTTTTGACTCCTCTGGAATAATATGCTTCTACCTGTGTTCTAAAGAAATCCCTGCTACTTACTGTTAATGAGAAAAAGCACTGCATGGGTGCTTTCATTTTCAGTTATTGATGGAAAACATCTATAAGGAAGTACCTAAATAAAAGACAAAATATGTTTTATGACTTTTTTTCTTTCAAAATGCAGTTAACAATAATGAAGCCAAAATAACAACTAAAACAGTATTAATAATATCAGAATAAATATATCTTTTTTAAATAGCAATATGGTAACAAAGGACAACTAGTAAATAATAAGAAATAAATACGTTGGAGTGTAAATATGATGTTAATTATGAATATGTAAGCATACTCTACCAGAAAGCTTTTGCTGTAGGATTTTATACAGTTCTTATGCATGTGATCTCCCATACTTATATTCAGATATATACAAATGGAGGAGAACCAGCAGGAAAGAGGCCTGAAGGATAAGGTTTAAATCTCTCATAAACTAGGTAACGAGCAGAAAAGAAAAAAGACAAACGCTAAGAGACTTTCAGTTCTACCTGTTCTGAATCAGTGTGGGAGCCATCATATTAACTTCATCTATCTTCTAGTAGGATGAATTTTATACACCTAAATATATTCTGTACGGACTGTATAATTTCTAGTGTGTAAACTCTATCTTTACAGCTCTTTTCAACATACCTCCAAAAGACTAATTATTTTTATGTAAATAACTCTAATTTTATTTTTTATCAATGGATCTCTAGTGGCTTAAGGAAAATTAATTTCTAGTTCAGGGAGTAAATTCTGTTTGGCTGGATCAGAAGGTGGCCACTTCTATGTAACCTGGATTTTGTTAGTTAATTGAGCAGTTATTGTCAAGTGTCAATGACTTAGTAGTCTGAAATGTGTTGAGAAGTGGTAAATCCAGACAAAATTTACTTTTACTTTTTTTGACATAGATGAGGATTGGTGTACCTGAAACTGGCTTATAGCACTTTACATGTATCTGTTTCATGTATTATCCTTAGAAGGACTATTGAAATAAGATTTTATTTTTTCACTAGTGAAAAACAGTTAATGAGGTTAACCTGCAGGACACCATTGAGGGCTATGCAAGAGTATTTACGAGCACTGGAACAGTGGGGAAATCTTCTGACCTCTTTTAAATAGTACTTTCGGGATACAATTAATCTCATTTTAAGGAAGCCTATACAGGTTGTTTACAAAAACCAACTCCGAAAGGACGTCCACCTTACAGAAGACTAAGAGTAGGTGAAATTGATCCAAACCAGTGAATGGGATTCTGTTGCCATAATGTGGGTGCCATGACACACGTTGCCACTAGCCACAATTACAGAAGTACTTACATCTCCAATGAGTCCCTTGCCGTACTTGCTAGCCTGTAAAGTCGGTCTGAAAAGACAGTAGATGCCTGGGATTAAAACTCTATGCAGTAGAGCTTCCACATTATACAGTAATGTAGAATTTATCTTCCAGATTCCTGTTTTAAACCTCACCATCCCCCTTTTTTTTGGTATTTTTAGACAGTTGTCATAATGAAAATAGATGGAATAATTCTGTTAATATTCTGCCTCTTTGCTTGAATGACTGAAACCAGAGGTTACTGAAGTAAGTTTTTGTGAAAAGGTGGCTAGATGGCCTGCTTACATACCAAAACTAGAATGGTCTTCAGTGAATTTATTATTCTTGTTAAACACTGACAAATCCAGTTGTAAGATACAGATTCCTTGAGAAAAGATTTTATATGATACCTGTGATTCATAGAATGTATTTTTCCTGTGGAGATGTTTAAAAAAACATTCTCAGCATGGGGAGAAACTTATTATATTTGTTGAAAAAATTATTTCTTATTAAACCATGTAAACTAGAAGAAAAACACGGGCTATTTTTACCGCCTTCCATTGTTACAAGAGTCTTCACTGTGGACAAAGCAGTTTAAAGCATTTTAGATGTATATCCTTGTAAATAAAAAAGTAAAGCTAAAATTGTGATCATACTAGATGAGACAGTGTTCTTGTTAAAGACCTATCTGTCTGGAAGATTTTGACCACCTACTAGAAAAATACATTGAAGAAAGAATAGAAAAGAAGTTAATATTTATTCCGTCATTAGGGTTTAGTTGAGGTAGAATGTACAACTCCTGCTCTCCTGCCAAAACAACTTTTCAATTTTTCCCAAGAGGCTTCCAATTTGGTCATTAAAACTTAATTATTAAAATAAGAACGATTTTTAGATCATAAGTAACCTGTTATCTAATAAAATCTTAGGATTTAGACTCTTAATAAAACAAAATATCTGCATATAATTGATGATCAGTCTGAACCTAGATTCTGGATGCAACTATTGCTGAATTTTGGGATATAGATGGAAACAGAGTGAAAGGATATAAAGTGAAAGACTCATTTACACATCTAGATTACATTTCAATCACTAGGAATATAAACACCTTTCTTCTAATGGAAAAAAATAGGTAATTATTAAAAAAAACAGGTGTCAGTCAAATGTAACTGCAAATGAGAGAGGAGTGTGAAATATTCAGTATATTTGTGCATGAGATCAAATGTTTTTACCTTCCTCTTCCCTATGACATTTTTGCCCAGCCTCTTCAGTAATATTTCTGTAGGATGTGAATGAAATATTGCTGGTTTATCACTGGAGAAGTGAATCAGTATCTCTGATATGTGTCATACTGAAAAAGAACCTCTCATGCCTCATTAAATATTTTTTCTTATTGACTTCAAGATCCCACTAGAATCTGATCTTCACATTAATCTGTTATAAATTATCACCACTTAACTTTCACATACATTGACAAGAGTTTTATTGATATTTATCGCGTTAATTGAATTACTTTAGAGATATGAATCTATGGCAAAATTTTTGCATCTTTTGTGTAATAATTAGATGAGAAATAGCATGCAAGACTTTTCAAGAAGCTTTAAATTATATAACTAATTTTTTATTTATAGAGTTGATACTGTACATTTCATTCTTTTTTGGAGAGCAATGTCTTAATTTCTTCTGCTAATGTCTTGTTTGTATAAGTCATACTTAGGTACATAATTTATTTTAGGTCACTCTACAAAATCTAGGATGTTTCACTACTGGTGTAACATGAAATATGCAAACTCAGGGAATCTCAAATAAGGTAATACATTTTTAAAACTTTAAAAATAAATTTTCACAGTCTAACAGCAGAGGCATATAATATGTCTGATCCTGAGTATAAGGTTTTTTGTTCCGTTTAACTTTATCAACAGCATCTGGTACTTTTTTGCTCATACTGTTCTGTACTCATGGACACTGCTTTTTGTCTTTTTATGTCTCCTATGGCTGATGATTCAAAAGGAGTCATTGAGAGAATACAGAAATACCATTTCTATGCAATCCATGCAGCTGGTATGTTGAAGGACAGGAATAGTGAAGATTTTTCCAAATAACGTAATCCACCTTAGTCTTCTGAAAATTGCTTTTGAATATTTAAACAAGAATCCCATAGCACCACATACCATATTTTAACAAGGGTAGCAACACTTTTGGTAAAAGTGATTTTGATGAGAGTGTTACTAAGATGAAAAGATAATGACTTCAACTCAGCAACGCTAATTCAAACGCTTTTAGAAATCGAACATTTGACTACTGAAGTGAAACATCATTAAATGTAACAGCAAAAAGTGTCACATTTAAAACATTTCCATTATTCTGATTTTGAAGTTTGTCTTTTAATTCTTTTATGACTACTGTAACTTTTCCTGCATTTCTATTGCAGTGATTTCAAACAGTTTAATTGTAATACAGTCAGGAAACACTTTGAATATATGATTAAATGCTGTAAGCTATCTTTTAATAGCTTTAAGGATAAAATAGAAAAAATAAAATGTTCCAGTTAATGCACTGTTACATGGCAGTGTTAGGAAACAGTAATTTGTGACTATGAAGTAATGTAAAGCATGATGTCTTAAACTGAAATTAAAAATATTTTCCTGAAATACAAAAATTACTGAAAGACTTCATTTTTCTCATTTTACAGTGGGATATGCAGGACAAGAACCCTTTATTTTATATCTGATATATTCAGTCCTTAAAAACCAAAACCACACTACTATTATTCACTGCTAAAAAGAGGATTTACCTGTTCTTACCTGTGTTTATTCAGGGAACACTTGTAGAGCTCTGCTTTTTTTCCATTAAGGAATAAAGTTTTGCTTAGTTTTGGGAGCTTTCTTTGTCTGCACACAGCAACAATATCACCTTCTCCCTTTTGCCTGAAATATCTGTGGAAGGAAAGTATTTCACTAAATAACAGCAACATGGTTTCATGGATAGGAATTTATGAAACTTTGATTTAGCAGTAATTTAGTATATATTGAAGAAAAATTGCAAAGTTCCAATTAACACTTGATTCTGAATTGATTGACAAAATAATTAAAGACCATTCAACATATGCGCTGAAATCAAATTAATTGGTGGCTTAATCAGATTTGAAAATAATGAGATTACTATTTACTACACAGTATGATAGATACATATACCAATACAGAAATATAGAGATATGTATGCATACAGAGATATCAATATTTAAGTATAGAAGGAATATGGATAATCACAATTATGAAGATTTATGCATGGATTTAGGATGAAAGGGAATGGCCTCTAGTTGTGCCAGGGGAGGTTTAGACTGGGCATTAGGAACCATTTCTTCACTGAGAGAGTGGTCAGGCATTGGAGCAGGCTGCCCAGGGAGGTGGTGGAGTCACCATCCCTGGAGGTTGTTTAAAAGACGGATGAGTTTCTTAGGGACTTGGTTTAGTAGGGAGGCAGGCACGGCTGTGCTCGATGACCTCAGAGGTCCCTTCCAACCTTATGATTCTAAGATTTAACTATACAAATAACTAGAAAAGGGATAAATAGAGAGGATAGCCTGAAACTTTCCTCTCGAGACTGGTGAAAGTAAATATAGCAGCTTTTCCAAATTCCCAGCAGGTGATGGCCAGCTCTCAACAGGGACTTCACCTAAGTCTTTTTCTTACCTATGTTAGGAAACGAGATTGTGCATTACACCAGAGAGGTGTCCCAGTGCAGGGGAACCATTACTGGTTCCAGCCTACTGAGATCCAGAATATCTCAAAGGGCCTTCCTTTTGATCACATACTTATAGGGTTTTAAGATAATTGACTTTCATCAGATATTTAAATCTTAATTTTGAGGTTTTATTATTCATCATGGCTACAACTTGGAGGACTTAATTCTGGCAGCTTTTGTCAGTTACATCACTTCGGCCATGATACAGGTTTCAGGTGTGTTCAGCTGTTGGGGGGAGACTGATGATCAGTCTCTTTCTCAGGTGTTGTAAGGGTCTTTTCCCAGGCACACAAGATCCCAAGGGTACTGAATGGGTGTCTAAGTGCTCAGGATCACCTAATCATGACAACGGGTATTCTCCAGCCAGTGTGCCTGATTAAGATGGCCAATTATCAGTGCCTTTCTTCAGGTGATAAGAGTCTCTTTCCCAAGCAGAGCAGTTTCAGGTATGCCAAGGGAATGTCCTGGTGTCCTGAACAACTACCTCCATACAACGGGAATTCTGCCCAACAAGCCAGTGTTAACAAGAGCCTGGTTTGCCCTGGATCAGCAAGTACCCTAGAGAGGTGCTGTTCCATGTAAGTTGGAATTTGTACTAAGTGGCCTGAAATAGTCTACGCAGCCCAGCAAAGGGGCGAGGAATCACACCACTACATATGGGTCCTTCAAATGGACAGTACCTTTCTCCATAATAGGATTCTAAACATTTGTTCATTAGCCCAGAAAATGACTATTAACAACTACTAAATAAACAAATCACTTTATGAGAGGAATTATTCTGTGGATAGTCAAGAGTAAACACAAGTCATACTATCCATAGAATGATATTTGGTAGTCTGTATCTCTTCTGTTAAGCATGTGTATGTGAGTATAGATACATATGAAGCCTGGGTATGTCTTTTTTCTCTTCCCCTCTCAAATTAGGTAAGATGCTTCCTAAGAATTTTTCAGCTTGCTGAAGGATTCTATCTGTGAAAATCTTGAAAGAAGGAAGAAAAATGTGAAAATGTGGTTTAAATTAAATATCTACAAACTTCTGAACAATTAAGTATTGACCATTAAAAATAATAAATAAAATCTGAAGCTGGTGATAATTTATACATTTTACTTCTGGAAAGGAATCTGCTCAGGGATCCAGACAACCAAATTTCTCTTACTTTAATGGAGGTCATGGTGTTCAGCAGAGGTTGGTTCAGTATATACATGTTTGTATATACATTTGCAAGATGCTATCTACTTTTGCGATTACAAATAAACTTTTATTGACTTTTTTAAATTGTCCAAATCCATGAGAATGAGTTCTCTCACTGTTTATTTTAAGATCTGTTATGACATGTTGCTGTAACTTTAAGTTTTCATGAGTAGTTTCAATAAAGTTTTTGGGTTTTGATATTTTTTGGAAGGAGTAAATGCATGCTACTTATTTTGATGCTCTATATAGGCCTTAAGCATGAGATTCTTCTTTTTGTTTAGAAAAAATGATAGTGCATATTATGCAAATCTCATTTACTTGATTCTGCAGTGTTTGTCTTATTGCTTTAAAATTAGATGGTAGATATTAGCAAGGTGAATCAAATTATCTGGATGACAGAGAATTGACTGTGAAGGTGCTTCTGGATAGTACTTCTGGATAGCATATGCTGATATTTGATGATGAAAATACATTAGGAATTACTTGACCAGAAAGAACAGCCAGAAGGTGACCAGTCCAGTAATATGCACTAGTATTGTAGAAGGAAGCATAGGAGTAAATAAGTAAACAAGTGGGAAGATACATCTGGGACTCTAGGGTTCTCAGGAAGAAACCTGAGTCCTGACCCTGACTTTGTCTTCTATTTAATTATTTCATACAGGAAATTCCTTGAATAAAATTAAATTATCTAGAAATCATGGGCTGGCTCCTATTTAATACTTAACAGAGATATATAGAATTATATGATAGCTTCATACTTGCTCTTGTTTTCTGGATCTTGCAGACTGAAAATTCCTGCCTATATGATAGTCTATACTCAAACAAAGTTGAAAATTATGGTATGTTGCCTACTGGTTAGGGCATTGTTTGAACAGTGAAAGGCATATGTTTAGAATTCTGTATATAATACAATCTGTTTTCTGTTTTATAGGAAAGTGTTTTAACAGTTTTATTTGAAAATTGTAATAACCATATAATCATAAGCAGTGTATTTCATTGAAAGTGTCTTTCCATGTGAGCTCTGCTTTGAGCTTCCTCCAATTAAGAGACTTCTGAGTTCCATGAAGTTTAGCCACTTTTCTGTTTCATCTTTATATGTCGAGGAATCCTAGCATGAGCTTCTTACACTGCAGTATTTATCTACATGCTTGGATGCCTACAGTTCCTGGCAAACATTTCAGCTTTTCAGGGAACTGTCAAGTGATTTCTGGTAGCTGCTGAACCACAGGCTCTGTAAAATTTGTAGAAATTGGGTGTGCATCTTTTCTAAGGCCTGCTTGAAAAATTACAGCAAGATCTGACCAAGTCTTATGTTCTTTCCTGACTTTTTTTTTTTATCTTATTAAAAAAAAAAGAAAGAAAGCAAAAAACCTCCTTTTGCTCCAGGCTTTGCATGTGATGTGGACGTATTAGTGTTACATAGTACAATATTGAAGGAGTTAAGTTCAATATGTAAGTACTTTATACTTATCTCTCATGAATGAGTCACTGTGATTTTAAAAGCAAGTGAAAATCTGGATAAAATTTCCTTCACTGTCTGTCTACAGTTTGGCTTCCAAATATGATTCCAAACACAAAACAATACTTGAGAAAATATGAGTAGAGTCCAATGTCATGAAAAGATAAAATCCTTCTCTAATGCTGTATTATTAGCATTTATCTATGGTCTGTATGAGATGGTTAAGGAACTGTTTTTCTCAGTGTTCTAATATATTTTATGACATTTTCTAGAATAAAATGAAATGGTCTATGATTTGCATATCTTCACAACTGTAAGCAAGGTAAATTTGACAACCCTACTTGCCTAGTAAGTAGCATATAAAGACACGTAAGACTTCTGTATTAGTCCTTGTGAAAGTATTTATGTAAAACCTAAGCCTTTAAGTTTGCAAATTATCTTCTTTAAAAATGTTTTGGAGGAAAAGAATATTTTTGTCATGGACTCTGAGAAGCTTTTAAACTGGGTGTTGACTACCTCTTTAGAAAAAAATAGGAATCAAACAAAAGTCAGTAGTTGTAAGACAATTTCAAATAGTTTGTTAGCCAAAGTAATGAAAAGCACATTTTAGAAACATCTCCCGAGGCCATTTTGTAGTCACATTTAATTTAGTGTTTTGTTTCCTTTTGTTACTGCTATTCATGAGAGACTAAATATTACCTGAATGTGATAATTGAATTGAAATTATCATGTGCATTCTGTAATAAATTGCTTAGCATGTCAGAGAAAGCTAAAGTATATCCTTGAAGTGGGAAGAAATCTTATGGATGGTACATTCTAACACTGTAGGTGAATGTGTTTAGGTTTTCTTATTTTGCCTGTCATCTTTAGTCATGCTCTATTGATATTCTGACTGAAAGAAGTAATATTCATAAACAGAGATGTTGCCAGAAGCAGTACTTTGAGTATTATATAGCGATATTTTCAGTAGCATTTTATTTATGAATTTTCATAGCATATTTGGAACTGGGCTGATGAAAGGTAATGTTCTGATGTGATGTTTGTCACATCTGACTTAAAGAAGATTATTAGAATGCATCTAATTATATTTATAATACAATTTTAAAGATATTTAGTATTTGTATGTAATCACATCTTTTTTAAGAAAAGTAAACTTTTGCTCAAATGAGATCCACACTTATTATTTCCTCATATAATCCTGTATTATTTCCCCACATTTAAGAAAACCAAAACAAACTCTTTCTTTTTTGATATATAATTTAACATTAAATTAACAGGATAAACCTAACAGTGACTGGATGTTTAGGTGATTATATATGGTAGAATCAGAAAATACATATTTTCATTTCTCTTAAATCTGTGGATAATTTAAATCCTTTAGGAGAAACGTATTAAAGTTGTCAGTTTCACACAACTACACTAAAATATTGATCAAAAGGTAACCTAGGTGCTGAAGGTCATATTTCTATGCATTATATGGAACAAGGTTTTCGGATTATGTGATAATGTCTTCATACACTGATTCTGTGTATGTTCTAACATAGATTATTTCTAATCTTAAACCATGTTATTGACTTTCCAATAATTGTACCTTTGTTGCAATGTTGAGGTGTTTGTTACGTCTGTTTTTGGGGTGAGAAATATATTTTTCAGATAAGTTTCTTGCCTAAGATCACACAAGAAATCAGGTGATCCTTTTAAACTTTTTCCTGTTGTGAGATTCAGAAAGCTTTCAATATAAATTTTAAAAGGAATAATAAAAGCATGATACACTTCAGATTCACACTGCAGTGTTCTAAATAGATATAAAAGAGTGAACTGTATTGTTTTATGGAAAAGGTTGTAAAGAAGAAATTTGTACACTTGCTTTTAAACTCTTGCATGGCAATGACTCATTTTCTTAAATCCTGTTCCAGACAGAAATAAGTGGCTTTGTTCTGTATTTATAGGAAGAACATGTCTAAGCTGGCCACCTTTACAGAGGTCTTCAAACCATTTCTGTAGCTTTCCAATCCATAACAGGATCTGAAACAGGATTATCAGTACAGCCCATAGCATGCTTGATCAGGGCTAAAATGCCTTCAGCCAGCAATTCTGATCAGTCACTGTAGGACAGCCACTACCATGCCTCCCGATTCCAGTGTCATCTATGCCATCTCAGTGATATTAGGGTTTTGGATGGGCAGCTTGGCTGCCTTCTGGCTACTTGGAGAACTGTAGTCCTTTCACACTTCCAAAAAGTCGTCACTTCCATCCCTGGTAATGGTGACATTATACCAGCATCCGCTGAACTCTCAATAATATACTTTTGACTTCTTATCTCTCTACATGCAGTTCCACCTTACATAATTATTTGCTCTGATAAACAAACGGCCAATTTCAAAATTGGAACATAGCAGATATAAGCATATATTTTAATGGTATAATATCTGATAGATTTTCTTCATTCCTTCTTAAACTCTTCTTAGAAAACTTGTTTACCACAGATACCCATTAGTCCTTTCTCCCATCTTTCCAAATTCATTAAGCAATGGCTGTCTGAGAGCTTGTGCTTTCTCAATGGGAAATAATGTCAGAATAAGAGATTTATCTTATATTCTAAGTATTGACAAGAGGTGAGGAATAAGAAATGAAATAATTTTAAGTCCTTAATAACTTAATATAAATTTATTAATAAAATTGTTAAGTATTTGTATGTTTTCAAAATAAAATGATGTAAAGAAATGATACAGCCTAAGATAAATTATTTTTAAAAGCAAATTTTTTTCCAGGATCTCAGTCACCTTTTGAGTGTTAGTTAAGGTATAAGTTTACATTATTATATTTTAGAAGTTACTGAATCATTAAAAAAAAACCAGTACTTATGCCACAATGTGACTTGTATTACTTTTTATAATGTATTAATAAAGACCTTTTTTTTCATAGCTTTTGGTAAATTTGAGCAGATTAGTCCATGATAATTGGCTATAATGGTGAAAAATTATAGCTATTAATAAGTAGTGTATTTATGTGTGAGATTTTTATCAAGTGGTTTTGATATTAAAAAAGAATGAAGCTTCATCTTACACCTTCATACAAGGAAATCACTGGTAAAATTGAAATTATAACTAATGTTATTATTTCTGTAAGTTTGTTAATATCAACAATACTGTATTAGAATGAGTTTGTGTTTAAAGTCTTCTCTCTGGATTTTACATTTAAAAATTAGTCATGAAAATTCTTGATGCTGCCAAACCATGGAGGTTTTAATTCTGTGTATATCGTTGATATAGCTCTAACGATATTGAAGAAGAATTACTATAGATTTGAAGTAGTTTGTAAGCTTTGTTTCAACTGATTTGTCAGATTATGATCTGTTATATATTTAAAGGTTTAAGTTTTTGAATGGACACAAATCGTACTCTGTCCTGTAGCTACTCTAATTAAAGAGCATTCATTTGTTCTGAAACAAGCTTGAGACTGTACCAGAAACAAATGAGGTTTGTTATTTTGTTTGTTTTGTTGTTCTACTCAGATATTTTGATGCTTGCTTGAATGTGAATTATTTCAAGTAGGTAACAGTAGCTCAGGTTTTACAAGCTACATCTGTTTCAAAAGTTCTCTGTGTTTAAGAGAAGGAGAAATTTATGAATAGCTTGTTATGGCTCTTTGTATTCATGCAGTGATTTTGTGTAGTTAAGCACTTTTGTACTTTCTGCTGGGTTTTTTTACATGGAGATGATAATGCAAAATACACAAGAAAATGATCCCCAAGGTGGAATGTTTCTGGGAAGAAAAATACCTCTGACCTTTTTGCATAATAGAAATGAAAAGCTGAATCATTAAAATGGTTATCCTATTATTTGTGAAGTCAGGTAGTTAAGAGCAGGACCAATATTTTGCCAATAATATTTGCCAAGATGTGTAGCAAGATGACTTCTTCCATTTACTCTGGATATTTTATTTGAGAAAATTGGAGAAAACCAGGGTGGCCTGTAAACTAAAATAACAATTCTTTTTTTTTTTTGGTGGAAACTGCAGAATTTTTCATTTGCACAATTTCAGAACAGACTTTTTGGGACTCATAAAATTGTTTGTAAAATTATTTCATGTTTTCTTTTTTCTTGTAAAATTATAAAGACATCTACATTAGTTATACTATTTATACACTACATATCATCATTTTTGATATAGTATTGTAGATTCCGTTTCTAAAGAAACTTACTGCAGCACTATGTCCCTATTATGGTAAAAGAACTTGGCCAGATAAACTTTTTTCAGTAGTGACAATTGTAATGAAAAATCCTACTGGATTTCAGGTTTAGTAAAAGCAGCTTTAGTATATCAAGATAATTAGGAGATCTGAATTATCCTGGATATCGCTGAAAAGATTTAAAGACTGTTTTACAATTGTTCTTGCTTATCTGGCTTGGACTGGCCTGCTTTAAACATTCCTCACCACTGTGATGCTTTGGATGTCAATTGCTACTAAAATCAAGTGAACTTTTGCCACGTGGTTATCATGACAGTAAAAACCTTGAAGAAGTGTTCATCTATAGAGCAATCCCCTACTGTATGCAGTCAATAAATCTTTATGAGCTACTGATTGAGCCATATTACCTAGTGTTATTGTCACAGGGCAGAGATGAACTACCATATCATTAACACTGTAAATTAAAAGTCATGTGTGAGACCATTAAAGCAAGCTAAGAACTGAATACACGTTTTACTACTTTTAAGTTTTCTGTCTCTGTTTTGAGGTGGCAGTGAAAATTCAAGCTTTTCCTCTTGGATGTGCGGTTGGCTGTATGTGAGAACTGGTGTTTCTGTCTGTTACGGATCTATAAGCTGTGTTAAAATACGGCACACCCCTACACCTGCATTTTTAAAGTTGTTAGAGATAGACATTGGTTTGGCTGCTTGTCCACATATCAATGGCAAGATTTATGACTCCCCCGTCTGCTTATCTGAAAGCACGCAGTGCAATTTGATTATTGATAAGGCTATTCTGAATACAAGGTACAACATCAGTAAAAAACAGCCTGCTTGGGAGGGAACAACGCTCAGTATAACAGCTTTTGGAAACCACTATACCTTTATAAATGAGTATACTTGAAGTGGAAAGTCAATCATTTTTATAGATTTCCTTCCCATTTTTAAAGAAATGCAATGTAGTTTGTGGCTTGTCTCCCAGTAATAGCTGTGGATATACGTAACATTTTCTTTAAAAGTACTCTAAGTATTTTTTTGCTATTACCTGCCTACTCAGAAACATGTATAGGAACATAACTGTACAGTGAAGGCAGTTTCTACTTATGTCTTATGCAGCAATGGAGAAAGCACTCTTTAAAACCTACCATTTTTATCAATGTCTGAACTCATTTATGTGCCTTTGCTCTGCATCCTGAAAATATTTGAAATGTAGACTTCCACACATGCTTAAAAGGGCTCTCGTCTGGAGAATGAAGAGGAGTTTTGTGACTATATTCTGATATTCAGAATACTGATGTGTGTCTGCCAAAGCTTCTGCTCTGCTTAGCGTGCAAGCTCAACTTAAGCTGCTTAGAAATTCAATTTAAAAATGGCGGTGGCCTGTGTGCAGTGTTAGTTTGGCAAATCTAATAGCTCTTATTTCCTACAGAGGAGCCTGGCGTTTTCAGCCATTTTGCATGTTAGTAGGACATATTACACTTTGAGAACCTGTTGATTTGAATGTCCATTTTAGTGTGAAAGTTAAGATTGACCTACACCCACAGCATCCAAACTATTTAGTTATAGTTCCTCCCCCACTGCTCGAGCAGATAGATTCAGAAGTAGCACAAAACTGAAATGAACGAAGCCTGATGGAAGTGTGACATCCTACAGGTTAGAAAAAGTTAGGAAACTGCAAATGGGTGGTTTAATCTATATTCCTCTAGGGTTCTTATTTTTAATTCAATGTCTATCTACTGTAAAATGTGAAAATATTCAGAAGCAAAAATCCTAACCCTGTTTTCCTTCCTTTTAGAAAAATATCCTCTGTTTTTCTCAGGAACTGAGATTTACCCCGAGGCAGACAGAGCATATGCTGCCAGCTTTGATGGGGATACATTTATCACAGGGACAGAGGATATGTGAGTGAGGGAAGAAACCACTGAATGATGCACGTGGGAAATTACACGTTACCATTCCCAGGAGATAAAGACTTTGTCATCTTCATAAAATTGTGTTACTATGTGATGGACTGTCACTATCACTAGGAATTACCCAGATATGAGGGGTTCAAATCCATTTTTATTTTGATTTTATCTTATGCTGAGAGTAGTGGCTGCATCTTTGACAAGGAATTCCCCATGTCAACAATTTAGAAATGCACAGAATGAAAAATACAAGGATAAAGAAAGAATATTTAGCTACAGACACATTGAAATTTAAGAAGAAATCTTCCAATGTCAAAATTTCAGGAGAAGAAAGAAATATTGTAATGCTTAGTTCTCTTTATGAATCCATTGTAACTTAGGGGAGATAATATTTCTTAAAAAATAACTGTCAGTGTGATACTGCTTTATTTAAATACTCTTGAACAAGTGCTTTCCACATGATTTAGGAAAGACTATAAAATCTTAATTTTCACTGTGTTCATAGAAATATATGTTTACTTTTCTTGTCTCTTAATATCCATACTTATAATTTATTCACTAATTTTTAGCTTTCTACAGCAATTTTAAAATATTTCCCCAGATCAAGAAAAAGATCCTTCTGTATTGTCTCAACTTAACTTTGTAATGTCAAATGCTGTAAGTCGTAAGCAGCACAAAATCTTGTCTATCAGACTATTTCCTGAACAGAGCACTTCATAAATTTCAAGAGCAGTAGGCTGCATTTCATGTTAATATTGCATTGTTGTGATAATTTTTTTTGTTTTAAACTATGTTAGATCTATATTTACCTAAATATTATCCAAGTTTCTTTGTCTTCTGATATATTGTTAAAATTTATTTTTGGTTATGTATACATTCTGTGTTCAATCAGTTTGGATTCTTTCCCCAGGTATCTGATTTTTTCTTAGGCATCTGCTTCTCCCGTCAGTGCCTCATTCTCAGTTTTAAATGACTAATGCTTAATAATTATTAGTCACATATCATCTCAGTGGTTAGTGCTTGTGCTTTTAAATTAATATTATTTCAGCATCTGCCCCTGGGGCTCTCACCAGGAATTTAAGTGTTCATCTTCATAAAATAGTTAACACCTCCATATTGTAGCCAGGCTGGAAGAGGCAGGAGGTTTACAATATTAAAAAGCCTTTTCATATTTAATAGCATCCAACAGGGAAGAAGTTGATAGCTAAAATATGTTCTTTTTGCTTTAGAAATGGTTCTTGTACTTGGCTCAACAAGACTGTTTACAAACTGATTGTAGTTCATGAAATTTAGTCTGACTCAGTTCCTGTATATTCAGATTCAAAGAGCTGCTTGCTGAGAAAGTAGTGTAGTGTTGAATAAATATTTTTAGACAATGCAAAGACAGATAGCAACTTTACTTGGAATTGAATAAGCAGAAGCTAGGAAACAGTGGATGAAAAAAGTTTGTTGCACAGATACAACGCCTGGCTTGTAATTAATGGTTGTCAAATGATGGCCATGGGTTGTCCATTAGTAAAGGCAGACGTGTTAGTATGAAGTCTGAAGAAACCATATGGGTGTTGATTTTTTTCTGATGGATTCATGTCACAATAATAAGGACATATTGTGGCTGTATCTTTGGCCTTCGTGGAACCAAGAATAAATGATGTTATCCCAAAGTGTGTATAAATTTACATTTCATAGGCAATAATATCTCATTAATGAGAAAAGTATTGCTGAAGTACAGCACAATTTCACAGTTTTGTTTCATTTAAGACTAAGGCTGGCTCAAAAGCATTTTAGAAATTACATGCCATTTGAGGCATATCCTGCAGTGGCAGTATCCTTTGTTTGGGGATGTTTTCAGTGCACAATAAAGCTTATGGAGGTTGTAGTTGCTTAAATTCATTTATTTGCTGACAATGAGGTTAGCATATACATGCGGCTCAGTGAGAAAATTTTGAACTTTTGCTCAACATATTTATCAATTCAAGCACACAGTCATGATAGAATAACTATGATCTTCCTTTCTGGAGGCAGTTCAAGGCATCTCAGTTCCACTCTCCCTTTTATGTTGCATTTGGTGAACTCTGCAGTTCAGTACAGCGTATCGTAAGTCTAGAAGAGTGAAAAAACAAAAGTCCTGAAATCTCTCTAGCCCGTCACACACATAGGTCGTGGTTTATCTGGAAGAGGTAAATGTAGTAATTTCAAGTTTATTTATATAAAATAATTATTACATATTCTTCATCCCTCTCCCATATTGCTTCTAAGTAGTGTGGTTAAATTATACTGTCACACTCTTTTTATCTGCAACAGCAAAACTAATGATGTACGGAAATACTCCAAACAGATTAAGGTAATTTTGTCAGTTTCACTGTATTGGGTTTATTAGGTTAAAAATTTCAGGCTTATATATCTTTTCCCAAACTGACGATTAAAAATGTTCTTGCACGCCATTTTGGCTTACTAGTAGTTTGTTTTTTTCTGTCTTCTTTCTTCCACTACCAGGAGGCATTTTTGAGTGTGTGGAATCTGGACCAATGGGAGCAGAAGAACTAGCCTTCAGATTTGCTGTAAACACAATCAACAGAAACAGAACTCTTCTGCCAAATACCACGTTAACATACGACACCCAGAAGATAAATCTCTACGACAGTTTTGAAGCATCCAAGAAAGGTAAACTTTTGCATAATTCTTTTTTAAATGAGAAACTAAGACTCACCTGGTTTATCTACCTGAAAAAATGTCTGTCCAAAAAAGCCATGTGCAATGAGACTGTTCAAGGTTGTGGCTGACATCAAAGAAGTGCTTTAAAGACCACTCTTTGAAGGTTATAATAGCAACTGCTTGACAATTACATTGTCATTTTTACTCCCACTGCCCCATCGAAAAATTATCCCTTTAAATATTTAAAATCTGAAAAAAAAAATTCTGATGGCCAGATAAACGTTTTTTTTGACACCACCTCTTTTGGAATACTATCTCCAGACTTTGTCCTGGAAAAGGCCAAGTGCCCCTAGTGAACTTGGAAGAAGGCTCCAATTCATTTTGTAATATTTAATTACTTACAGTACATTTCCACAAACACCTCCTAGTTAACGTAGTGTGGGCTTCGAACTGGAACAGCAGTTTTGCATATCTTATGTCAACAAAGAATAAAAGTAAACCTAAATATCAAACCTAAGTATCAAACCTAAATATCAAAAAGTAAACCTAAATATCAAACCTAAATATCAAGTCTGCTTAATGTTGCCGTCAGGTGAATGCCTAGGCCTGAGTTCAGCAATTTTATCCTAACTGTAAATGGTTTGTTTAAAGAAAAAATTAAAATTTAAAAAATAAATTGATAATTTTTTGTCATTTTTCACATCTTTGATTCTCACAGAAATTGAAATTTCCAGATTGGTTTATGTTCAAGTCTATGACAATAGATGCAAGTTGTACTGCATTATTGCCATATCCTAGAAAGTACAAATGACAACAAGTTCAACATGTATTTATAGGAGAAAGTACAAACTCTGGTGTTAAAACTCAGTAGGACTGAATTTTGCACTGTATTATATGTTCTTTAAAAAGAGTTTTTTATAAATTGAAGAGCCAGTTTCATATGAATTTTCAACAAGAAAATAAGACAGATAAAAGATTCAGAGGTCAACCTGTGTTTTTCATGAAAGGTAATAGCCTAAATCTTCCAAGTCATCTAGTCCCAACAAGCCACTCCCAAGTGTTGAAGACTGAAATCTTTACACGATAGGGATTTTTGGTGTTGTAGTGGGCTGAGATGAGTACAAATATTTGGTATATTAGAAATGCTACATAGGGAAAAGCTGCTGTGTCAGGATGAATGTACATGAAGTATATCTTAAAAGTGGAATATTATACTGATTAAAAAATCCATTTAGAAACTGAGTTTTTCTTTTTTTTATTTTACTGTGACATACAGAATTAATCTTGCTAAATAAACATTTCTAACATGGTCTGTTGTTTTTAGGCATGAAAATAGACAATACTCATATTTGTACAGAAATAGAGTTTGGTCATTGTGAGATGTTTTGATATATGAAAAATATCGCAGGCTAAATATTTACGTCTAGTAGAGGAGTGTGTCTGGAAGAAGAAAGAGGCCAACAACACTTTCAACAAAGTATTTTTTGACTTCTTATTCTGGTGTTTTGGAAGATGCATTAAAGCAAGTTCTGAGAGACTATTTTTTCCTTTCTATCTTGCCTAATACTAAATGAATGGACCAGTCCTTAATTCTGACCTCTTCTTTCTCCATTCCTTCTCATCTTGCAAACTCGTCTGCTTTCTAATTACAGCACACGTTGTCCTGTGAAATTTAATGGAACAGTTTCTTTCTGTTCCTGAGGAAGGGTATAGACAGCAGAGAAGTTTGTTTTGCAATCTTTAATTCTCTAAGCCTTTTCTGAGACAACACAACCACTTTTAGCCCTTACTTGGGGTTTGCCTGAAGGTGCAAACTAGCCTGAATATAAATTGCTAATTCTTGGTAGCCTGTAATAACTAAAGTTAGAATGGCAACATGCCGTTTACTGGATATATAGGATAGATTGTATATATTCACTGTTCCCACTTGTGTCTTCAATGAGAATGCAACTCTTTATTTGCAGCTAGTCAGGCTGTATCAAAATCTGTGTAATCTTCCAATGCTAATAGCTTTTTGTTCCATCAATTCACAATACAGCCAGCTACATTTGTGCTGATAGGTGCATTAGTTCAGAATCAAAGGCTAAAGGTTAACATAAAATGGTTCATTTTATTATGATGGCTCCAAAGCAGAGTTTAAGCATTTGACTCATTTTGTGGTTCGTGATTATGTCCATTAGTGAGCAGGCAGGCAGTGCATCACAAATAGCCTGTTTAGACCTCTTAGTAACACATACTTTTGAAGTTGAATATAGATGAAATACTGATAGGTTTTTAAAGGTATTATATGAAAGAGAAACCTGAAGGCAAGAAGATATTGCCAAGATAATATTTCAGTGAAGAATAATGCAAATACAAACAAAATATCCCTCAATGAAATAGAAAAGTTTTTATGCATTTGACAGAGCCAGGGCCATATTAAATCACATGTGAAAGCTTTGCATTATTCAAATCTCAGAAACAAGAAAAAAAAGCACCCATTGAAAAGCCATCTGGTAGCTATTGCTGTTGTTAGTGATCCCATTTATTGACATTTGCATAAAGCTTGTTGATTAGTCTTAGGAAGGGCAATATTAGCATAAATGTTTTTTTTATCAAGCTAGTCATTTAGGCCCCGATCCAACGCTCAGAAATGCAATGGAGATCCTGTGTGTATATGAGAAGTTCGTTTAAACCACCAGTACTCTGCAGTAATAAAAAGGTCTGCCAGCATAGTTTCTGGAATGCACTTGAAAGACTTAGCAATATTTTCATCATGTTGAAAAGGATGTGCATAATAAACCAAATAATTTTTAATTGTTGAGGAAAGTAATGCAGGAAGATGTTTTTCTACTGCTTGTTTCCTTATCTGTCAGAAATATTGATAGTGGAGTAACAACATTAATTAATCAATAAATACTCATGTCTAGATTGGATTAGGAAGATAGCTTTTGTTAGTTCTCTCTACCAAATAGGGTATCTTCTCAGAAGACAGAATCTGTTGTTTTTCAGAACTCCACACTCATAAATATTATGTCTATGGTATTGAAAGAGGAGAGATAAGCCACTTGAAGGCAGTGTCAGTCACTCTCAAAAACTTTCTTAATTCAGGTGTAGAAAACTGTGTGTTCCCAGTATTTAAGAAAGTACACTAATTTTTGTTTTTCTTTAGAAGAATTTAATTTTCTTTTAGGGAAAATATTGACCTTTAACTTTTTTCTAGTCAATATGCCTACTTTCCAGATAAAAAAATTTAAATTTCCATTTTGATGAAAGTTATCATTTGACCGATGGTTGCCTAGAATCCACTTAACACATAAAATTTCTGAGTAGAAATCTCAGTAGAAATATTGTTGCTTGATTGATGAAGAAATTTACACTTAGACTAGGTTAGAGTACTGTCCCATATACCCCTTCTTCAAATGTGAGATGCAGCTGCGCATACATCTCTTATCTTGTCGGTGCTTTTTAAAAAAATACACGATTTTTGGCATTTGTGGCTTCCGCTGACATAGAAGTGTTTATCAAATGTAGCTGAATGCTATTTCAGTGTTAAGGGCTGGTATTTGTGAGCTCATAGTGAAAGCTTGGAAATTTATTATGAAGTTAAAATCTCCGTAAGTGAAAGTATTACAGAACAAATGAGCTCTGTCAGCAATAAAGTTTCATGGAGCGCCTTTTGTTTAATATGAATTGTGCAATACCTTCTGGCACACTGCCTTCTTTCCTCTCATCATTGACAGACTTCTGTCTCCTCTTCAGCCTGCGATCAGCTGTCCCTTGGGGTGGCTGCCATCTTCGGACCATCCCATAGCTCCTCAGCTAATGCTGTGCAATCCATCTGCAACGCTTTGGGTGTTCCACATATCCAGACCCGCTGGAAACATCAGGTGTCAGACAACAAGGACTCCTTCTATGTCAGCCTCTATCCAGATTTCTCTTCACTCAGCCGTGCCATCCTTGACCTTGTGCAGTTCTTCAAGTGGAAAACCGTTACTGTTGTTTATGATGACAGCACTGGTAAGGCTAAAGCATTAGACTGTGTACATGTACAAAGAGAGGGAAGAGGGGGTGTCAACTACTCATGTTTCTTAACTTAAGAAATCTCAATTAAATTAGAAGAGTTTCTGTTGGCAAGGTAGTGTATAACAAATAGCATGGATATATCAGCATAAGTATTCTCGTAAGTGCGCTTGAGCTGCTAAATGCTGTGTGTTTGAGGTCACAGCTGTCAATAAATCAGTCACACTCTCTGCTTTTTCTGCAGTTCCTTAACTGTTGCTGACAGCTATGTCTCTTGATTTTATTTAAAACTTAAGTTTTGAAGAAAAATGTGGTAACTTGAAAGGTGTGAGCCTGGTGAAATAGAAGACCTAAATTCTGGCACTGTTTCTGGCATTAGTTAATTTAGCGAAAAGATGACATATTTGTTTGGAATGTCAGTATTTGTCTTTTCTTAGAGAGAATTGCAGAAGGAGTCCTGTTTTTATCTCCTAGGAACTGAATCTGAAGGAAGTTTAGAAGCTTGTTTGGCAGATGAGTTATGTGAGTTAAAATGAACTCTTAACTTTCCAGCAGAAATACACCAGATCACTACCTTTCCTTTACCTCACCCCTAAAATTTGTTTTGCCTATCTTTGTTCCCTTGCCAGAGATATCTTTGAAAAACAACCCTAAAAACTTAAGTTTGATTTGAGGTCTGTCTAGTGGCAGTCAGAACTAGAGACCTTAGTAAGAGGAAAACTTGATTGTAATGGAAGATACAAGGAAGGTAATTAGCCAAATAAGTGATATTTGGTTTTTTTCTTGGAATTGATGCTAACTTCCACGCTGCTTGAACAGTCATTGGCAAGAAAAGAGGATGGTGGACATCAAACCCTTCTCATGAGTTGGTGAACAAGAAGACTGTTAATATTTTTTGCATAATGCTACTATCTATCTAAACCTGAAATTAAAAAAAAATAGGATAAAGAAACAATATCTGTTACATGTGAGACTACCTGTATTGAAGAAAAATTCTGATAGAAAAATAGCATTTACAGCAGGACAAAATGCCTGCTTATTATGTAAGTATAAATAAAATGTGTGTATAGCTATCAAAAGCTGAAAAGTGAACAGCCAGGGAAGGTAGTACACAAAATAATTTAGAACTGATTTTTTTAATCCATGCCTTTTAAAATAAAGGAAGATAGTGAAGTTTAGAGGTTGCCTCCCTACAAGTTTGTTGGCTGATGCCATCAGAAGCCTAAGTTAATCAAATTGTCTGATTTTAAGTTTAGCTTTACAGATTTATGGAAGGAAATATGTAACTTTTTATTAATATTTTTTATATTTTTGGTTTAGTTTTCTTAAATAGGACAGGAAGTGAAAAAAAGCATCAAATTTTAATGAAATGATGATTGAAAAATATTTGTTCAGTGAAACAGTTACAGACTTATGTTCATTTAAATTGGAAACATTTCTCTTTGATTCAAACCATTTGGAGACTAAGTATTAATATTTTTACAATAAACAGTTTACCTTTAAAACCAAGCCTTTCAGTTAGAAAAGTTGGGTTTTTTTAACACTTTGAAAGAGCTTTGTCGATATTTTAAAGTAATTTTCTCCCCTTCCACACAGCCAAAAAATAACCAAAAGAAATATTTCATGTTTAATGGGCTTTGTAAAATCTGTGTATTCTGAAAGAGATGTCTTGTTAACCATCAGTTGTGAACCTAGGGCTGAAGCTGAATATGGTAGTTTCAGCTAATATTTAGAAACTGTGCTGCAGACTCTTCGTGCCATTTAAGACTTATTTCAAATCCATTAAAATGAAGAGAATGAAGACAAAACACTTATCACCGTTTGTAACTGTCTTCCATTAGACGAGTGATTTCTTAACGCATGATGAGTGTAATTCTTATTTTTCCCTCCTTTGTTTCTCTTTCAGTCACCCATATTCTACCCTCCTTTATTGAAAAAGTTAAGACGATAATACATGTCTTGTTTTAGGAAAATTTAGTGTTATGGATTTCCTTTATCTAAATGGATAATTCCCAGAAGTACACCTTGGTCAAGTCAATTGTATTTTGTTATAGCAGTTACAGTGATAATTATTTTCAGTGATAAAATTAATATTAAATTAATAACTAATATTTATTATAAAAAGTAATATTAAATTAATACTAATTGTTTATATTTTGGGACAATTTTATGTATCTCTACTACGTTATAAATATGAAGGGTGATGATGCTTTCATTATAGACAGGAAGAAAGGGTAGAAAGAATGTATAACATGTATCTGGATTCTTCTCAAGATAAATTATGGGCAGTTGCCCATATATCAAAATCCTGGAAGATGGTAGGTCCATTCTGAGGGCAAGTATGTTCTTTTTTTAATTATTACTTTAAAAAACTTCTTTATATCTTAATTCTTAGGGCTCGATTTTATGAATTCTCTAAGGAATTTTGTTCTTCTCTAATAAAGGAAAGATAATTCATCCATTTCAAAGCATTCAAATAACAGTTGCATCCACGTTCTTCATTCCTTCAGTAAGCAGTACATCTTCTTGAGTAAACACAGACAGAAAAAGCTGTGTGGTTATTTAACACTCCACAGTCGATAAAAGCTTATGTTAACCCTTGTTGTCACTCTCAGGAATGCAATGGAGGCTGATACTTGAAATGCACGCTTCAGCTGCCTCTTGACAGCATCATTGTGTCCCATTGTATGCAATCTGTCCCCTGTGCTCCTGTCTTACTGGAAGAAAAGCCAGTTATATGATATCCTAGATAGCAGAGCGTTTTACTGGTGCTACACAAGGCACTTCTCATAAGTGTAGGTGGTTTTCCATAGTTGTTTTGTGTGTCTTTTGATCCTTCGTGTACATATCTCCACAATGTCCATATGATGAGATGTGCAAAATAGTCTGCCACCACTTGTGTTTGATCTGAATCCAATTTGATCTGAGACTGTGTGTTATAAAGGTGAGACAGAGGAAGTAAGACCGTGTTGAGAACACAGTTTGAAATAACAGTTGTTTGGACTCCTAGGCTCCCTTAATGTATAATCAACATCTGCTCATCTGAAAGATTACCACAAAGAATGGCCATTTCTGGGTTGTCTCCCTCACTGAAGCGTACTCCCTGTATTCTCTGTAAAGTTGCTTTTCATGCGCCATGGGTAACAGCTAGACCCTGTGCTCAGTCATCCACAACTTTATGATGCAGAAAGGGCTAAGTTGGAGGAGACTAACTTATAGAATCTGGCTATTGCTCCTCACACCAAGCTGGACCTCAGAACACTGGGCTGTTCTATGCTGATCAGACCTGTGTAGTGTTCAAGACCCTGTAATGAGGAAAGCAGAATGACAGCACAGGAGAAAAAAGAGGGTGTGTCATGCTGAAACAGGGATCGAGATTCTTCTGGAGGGGTATGATCAATAACACTAGAGAGAGCAAAGATTAGGTGGAACAGAGTGTAATGAGGAAGAGTCAAGACTCTACAAATAGCATGAAGTAGATTAACAAACTAGAAAGGTTAATTCTATCTCATCTCAGCAAGAAGAGATGCAATCTGTTACAGTGGGGATAAGGTAACAGACACAAAAATGAGCATAGAATGTTCAACCGTTTTAATATAATAAAGCCTTCTGCCCTGGTAGTATTTTATGGAGTGGGCATTGTGACAGAAGGGGGATGAGTCTGGTGTTTCAGGGAAGAAAAAGTATTTGAGGCCTTTTTCTGTGCATCTGTTTTTGAATACTCCTGCACCAGATTTTTTTTTTCCCTTTAAATAATATCTGTATTCTGCATCTTTCTCTTTATTTTAGCTCTTAAGACTTTTTTTTTTTTTTTCTTAATGTAATCCATACAGTGTACGGTCAAAAAGATTGGAATGAGGTTCTAGAACACTTTTTTCCTGGCCTGAACATAAACATTTCTTCCTGTGACCATTCTAAATGGCAAAGTATATTCCTTTTAGCTAGAATTTCCCATTAATAAACCCTGTAACAGGATGTAATGAGAGGTTGGTTAGGTTTTTTTTCTTTTACTTAAAGTAATTTATTGCCTCTTTGTTAATTAAATACCTCTAAACTGTCCCTGGATACTAATTAACTCCTTTCAGATTTACAGATTTGCTACAGTCAATTGTCTTTAAGAAATAAAAGTGGAAAAATGGCAGTATGTTCAACCGCATGTCCTAATGGTTTTAATTGGTCTCAAAACAGTAACTTAATTTCAACTACACAGTCTCATTTCTGTGCTAAAGAAAGCAGACTATATACATTCTAAATAATTTTATGAATCTTGGAGAATTCCAAAACAAAGAATACATGAACAGTTAGATGCTAGGGCTTTTAAATCTTAGTGGCACTTGCATTGCCAACTAATGGTTTATGTAGATCAAGTTGATATAAACACAATTCTGGTGTTTTTTCTTAATTAACATTTGTTTTGGTCTTGGGTGAATAAGCATAATCACCAAAAATCTGTTGCATCTATGAACAGAAGCCAAAGAAAAGCTGGAAAAATGGCTTCAGAAATAAAAATGTTTGTATTGGTCTTCTGTACTGAAGGGCTTTAATTTGAATGAAGGAAAAGGAAGGTGCAGTATGCAGGTAGCATTGATTTGTAAATAAAACCACAATTTATTTCTCATCCTGATTATATTTAACATCGTTGTTGCCTCACCTTGAGTATTGTGTACAATTCTGTGCTGTGTAATTTTAAAAGAATGCTAAGGTAACTGAACGTGCCCAGAAGAGGGGAACACAGCTGTTGTGAAAGGGCTGGAAGGCATGTCCTATGAGCCACAGCTAAGGACTTTGGTCGTGTCTAGTTTGGGGAAAAGGTGGCTGAGATGTGACCCCATTGCTCACTACAGCTTCCAGAGGAGAGGAAGCTGAGAGGGAGGCGGTGATCTTTTCTCCCTGGTATCCAGTGATAGGACACATGGGAATGATGCGTCAGAGGTTCAGGCTTGACATTGGGAGGCATTTCTTCATTGAGAGGGTGGTCAAAGACTGGAATAGGCTTCTTAGAGAGATGGTCGATGCCCCAAGCCTGTCAGTGTTTAAGAGGCACCTGAGCAATGTCCTTAAGGCTTTAATTTGAGCAGCCCTGAGTTGGTCAGGCAGTTGCACTAGAGCAGGGGTGTAAAACTCATGGCATGCAGGCTAAATCCGATCCTCCACCTTGTTTTGTCTGGCCTGGCACCTTGTTTCTACCCAGTGGCAGCGCCGAGCTCCTTGTCCCTACGCTCCTGCTATCACGCCAGTCATATGCAGTGTGTGTGACGTGCACTATGCTGCAGGAGCAGGAGAACAGCAGGAACACTGAGTTTGATGCCCCTGCATTAAATGGTGGTTGTAGGTCCCTTCTAACAGAACTATTGTATATTTCACTTATTTTCAGATACCTTACATTATGTGGTTTGTTGAGTAGGATTTTTTTTTGTTTTTCTTCTTTCCCCTTAGTACTAATAAAAAGTATACTCACCTTTGCTGTTAATGCAACTTTACACTAAGATAAATTAAGTACCTATGGGACAAAATGGATGTGTGGTGAGGTAGGGTGAGCAACATTGCTAAAGGATTAAGGAAAAAAACCTTTAAGTAATTCAGACTAAATCTTGGCTGGGGGGGAAATTTTTCTTTAAGGAGAATATACACAGTGCAATATGAAGATGAGAAAAGGTATTCAAGAAACTTTAGAGAACAGGCAACTGAGAAGGAAAGAAAATGGGATGGTCTGAAAAAAATTGCTTGTCTCTATTTTGCTGTAAATGAATTAAACAGCATCTCAGTTTATGTGAAAAGCT
Organism: Geococcyx californianus; assembly: GCA_013389885.1. Classification (NCBI taxonomy): domain Eukaryota; kingdom Metazoa; phylum Chordata; class Aves; order Cuculiformes; family Neomorphidae; genus Geococcyx; species Geococcyx californianus. Next base: position 28,604 of record VWPV01028531.1, on the reverse strand, counting down.
GTTCTTTCTAAACACCTCTGTATAACTGAGGTCTATTAGCAGATAAGAGAAGGATTGACAGGAGTTGAAAATGCTGTATTTGAGCATTTGACAACTGATACAATAGAAGTGTATTTCACCTGGGTTTAGACAACAGGAATTCAATTTTGATGATCTATAACAGAAATTTACAAAACTGACGTCTGTCATGCAGAGGAGTATATTTGAGGTTGGAAATGTTGATATAGAATGGTAAAGTTTGTTCAAGAATAGATAACAAGAAGAAATAGGGAGAGAATGCTTAAAGATAATCTGGGTTGCTCGGTCTACAGTACAGTAAGAGACATCTGATGGGAGCACAAATGTAATTGTAAAAAGCATGAAGGAGTACTGTTGTTGTGATTTGCATTGCTGCGTACCAAGATCCAAACCAAACCACCAAACCATGAAAATTAGGTGGACAAGGCTTTTTCCTCTCATTCTATTTAAAATTGTCTAACAAAACTAACAAAAGTCAAGGTTTTAATACCAACAAATATCTCAAACTAGATGTTTACTGGGAAAATGGATACAGAAGGACAGTTTTACAATATTCTTAGACATTATAATCACTTACGATGTATGTTTACTTTTTCAATACTGAAAATACTGAATACCCACCTATGAGATGTTTTTGCAGTATTTCTGAGAGTGAAGAAATGCTTGGAATGGAAAATAATAGTTTATTATTATGGAAGTGCAAACCAGCAAAATATACTGAATAGAATTTAAGAAAGTGGATGTTGTTAAAATTGGAATTTCTGCCAACAGAATTACTTGGAGTCTAAATGAAAGAAGATCCAGATGAGTTAATGATTTCTTAAATAATACAGAAATTGAATAAAACAAAACAACAGTTGTCAAGGGAACTAAGTATTCAAATCACTTGACAAAGAGACTTTTGAAAAACTTTAAAATTAAGTAATCTTAGATCTGTAAAGAATTATGTTTTGAGAACTCATAGCTGACAGGTGAAGTCATAGAAAGCTGTAAAAGGCAGACAGGTTCAAATTTATCTCAACTCTGGTATTTGTCCAGAAGTGCATTTATCCTGAATTCACCTAAGATCTAAAGCACCCACCTACTCCTAGTTACTATTTTCCTATTTTGGAACTCGTTTAAAATTGGGTAGCATAAGGTAAGGTTGTTGTATGAGGTTGAGGGTTTTTTTTTGTTGTTTTCTCTTTGTTTTTAAATAGACCAGTCTGTTCATGGAAAAGTGCTGGACAAATAAACTATCATAACTTTTAGACCTTTCAAGTCTTTACAAGTAGAGTAACTGTCAAGTTTGCTTTATCGAGAGCAAATAATGTAAAACTTCCTCTTTTGACAGGTCAGGGTGCCTTGTGAGTAAGGAAAATGCAGTAGATGTGATAAATACTGAGTTGAAGTCATGCTGTTCAAGGTGACATTATTATTTACAAATTACAGAAATAGATTATACACCTGTTGTCAAATGGATGGGAAAAAGAGCAATGAGCTGTAAATAGATTGGTTATGGCTTACAGCAAAACTGAAAATATACTTACAAGGCTTATCTTCTGGTATGAAGAATATACAAATTACATATGTACGTGATAAACTCAGAAGTACAATATTCTAGAAAATACGATTTGTGTTAAGTATTTTAACAGTTATCTGTCAAAAGTAAGATGTGGTCCTTGTGAATAAGCCAAAAAAAGGCATTAAAAAAAAAAAAAAAAGCATAACATTATAGTCAGATATATGACCTGGAATTTCATGCCTAAAAAATTCTTAGATAATTCCAATTTAATCTGCACAAGAAAGGATTTATATCATATTACCTTGTTCTTTCCAGGAGATTTCAAGAAAGATGAGGGTTCTTCAGAGGCTTAGGAAAATATGGCCTGGGAGGAGACACTAAGACTGCTGGTTTAGTCTAGGGGAGGTGAACAAAAAAGTCTCACAAAAGGAAATAGATAAACTATCCTTCATATTAAGTGTCATAGTTAGATATGTTTAAAATTATTTAGTTATGAACATTTAGTTTAGAATCAAAGAACAGGTACCCTTGAAAACCTACAGAAACTGCATCTCATAAGTTTTGGTGGATTGTTTAGTTTCATTGTTGGATTTTGATGTTTTGTTTTTCTGGGGTTACTATCACGACTATTACCTACCATGTCTCTATCAAATGTGCAGATATACAAAATCACAAACTATTATTAAGTTTGGTAGTGACGCCTCAAATTTGACTTATTAAATGTCAGTTAGATGAAAACTATCCTTGTATGGGTTCTTGTGTATTTATACTGTTATACTGTTATGAGTTGTGGAAGCATAACTAGCATTTATCCTGGTTCTATGAAGCAAATGCAGAATCCACAGCACTAGTTGTTCTTGAAGGGACTGGGTGGGTATCCTCTCTGCAAATAAATGAACTTGTATATAAAGACAGAGTGCAATGGGATAACGTAGCACAGCAGGTCAAACGAAAATATTTATTCATTTAAAATTTGTGTGTTAACAAATAATAATCCATTATTCTATGTTATTTAATTAATGAATATAATAAGTATCTAAAGGAGGGCTATATTTGCCATGGGGAACAAAGTAGACTTGAGGCTTCGCATGTTATCAGCTGGAAGGACAAGCAGATCTCTTCCAGATCTCTTCAGTCACCAACCTGAACAGAAGTTGCAGCATTTATAAAGACACCTGCACTTTTATTGGATCTTCTTATTAAATACAATATATTTTAAAGCTTCCTTTAATAAACTTGTATTTGCTAGAATTGTAATAATTAACAGCACTAATAATTTTGATCTGTTTTTGGAAAATGAAGACATATTTTCCAGACTGGTTACATATCGCATAGTACCTTTTAAGTACAGAGTGTTTCAAGTGCTTTGCTCAGTAACTTCAAGTGAAAATACAATTGGTAGTTACGTGGCAAATCTAATTGTAGTATCTGGATGTAGCTGGTTAGTTAGTTTGGGGTATTTGTTTTCCATGAAAGTTATTGTACCATTTGTGCAGTAAAATTAAGAAATATCTTTCCATGGCTGTACAAAACCACCAGTGCTGAGGAAAATGATGTAAAGTTAAAAATTCACTTTCAAAGTTATTAGTCTTCTTGAAGTTTGGAAGTTAAGAATTACTTTAGCTATCTGTCTGAAGAAAAAAAGTTAAATTCTGTTACTCTTTTCTTTGGTAAATGAACCTGCATTTGTTCTTTGACAATAATTCTACAGAGATTTAATTGAAAATATTTTAATTGTTTTTTTGAAAAGAAAATTAAATGTCATCAATTTAAACAGAATGCATGAGTCCAGCCTATCTTTCAGGAAAACATGTACCACAGTCCTCTCCCTGTTTTTGGCCAACAATTGAATTTGGACTTAGTGCAACAAGACATGGTATTATAAAAAGAAAAATATAGATTTAAAATAAAAATAGAATAAATCCATAAGACATATAGAATTTTGCTATAAGCCTAAGGAAAAGAAGTGTAAGTAATTGCAGAATTTATTGGATTAACAATCAACATATTCCTAATGGTACTTTAAATTGTTTTGCTTCTCTGGGTTTGAATATACTTAAGAATATACATCCCTATTGGCTAGGGAACATATGATCAAAATCATTCTTTCTTCCATGAAGACTGGAAAACTTTATTCACTATTTTCAAATGTATAAAATATGATGGGAAAACCATTTAAATGAAAAATCAAAACAGGAGAATGGAGACATAATCAGTATCACATCTTGCATGGGGCATAAATTTAAGCTTAATTTATCCAAACTTAATTCTGCGTTTACTGTTACTTCAATCTTGTTCTCTGTTTGGAGAAAAATTGTGATATCCACTTGAGATGTTAGCCTCTTTGTGGCAAAATCAGTCTCAGCTCAGATATTCTCATCTCAATAAATTTTAGCTTCAGTTCCGGATTTTTCTTCTCTCTCGCAATCTTACAATCTTTTTGTAGAAAAAACAGAACTGCTTTTGTTTTTAAGAATAATTGTGCTTGCATAGTGTAAATGTCAGGGTAGAATGTTCACTCATGTTTCTTTTTCCTACTAAGTCCATTTTAATTTTTAGCAGATTTTTTGAAATGTAATTTTGTATCATTTGATACAATAGTGATATTTCTATGGTATGGCTAGAAACTTGTTCTACTGCTTCTTTTAACATTGATTCTGACAGCTTTGACAAAAGCTGTTTTGTCCTTTGACTGCAGTAGATCTCTTTTTTCCTCTTCTCCCTCATTAAACTGCATTGCTCATAGATGTCAGACACTTGAGAGATCATACTTCACATTATTGCAAGAATTCTTTTGAAATGCCCAGGACTGTTAATTGTCATTGCTGTCAGCATCATCGCACTGAATTAAAGACAGAGCTTTCCAAAAATGTCCAAGAAACATGTTCAGAAAACCGAATAACAACAATATTTCAAATCAAGCATATTATAATAGAGCCACATAAGTAAAGGAATGTCACATGTTTGTGGAGACTAAAAAAATATGGCAAATCTAACAGAAAAGGTGTTTTCTTAATTTTTGATGTTTTGTTCAAATATATTATTTTTTTCCTTATATTTTCATATACTAAGAGCAGAGGTAAGGGAATAAATAGGCAGTTCTGTGGGTTTTTTTATTTGTTTGGGGATTTTAAATTTTTTTTTTCTCTAGCTGCTGTGTGCTGCAGCTGCAAAATACTCAGGCAGTATGAAAAAAAATTATTTTCTTCATCTTGTTATGATCTTCAAAATCAAAACCTTTCCGTGAACTGAAAGCCTTTTCTGAACTTAAGCAGCATATCGATTACCTCTTCTGTAACTGTGTGGGATGGGGTAGAAGCATTTGTCACTGCAGTGCCTAAAGGCCATTATTAGAAAGGAATTGTTACTGGAAATAGGCTCAATTGGGACTGGCTATTTGAGATGTTTGTGCCCGTGCTCTGATGTGCTCACTTAGCTTATTTAAGGAAAATAATAAAGCTGATCACTGCCTTGCACTTTAACTGCATCTGGTTATGCTGAAACATCAGTAAAATGGATTTAACATTCAGATTCTAAGACCTAAGACAGGTGACGTGCACAGTATCAGACTAGAAATCTAAGTATGGAGTCAAACCTGGATCCTAGATTTTCTTGCTCAGTGATTTTTTTTTTTAACCCTAAGACTGGTCTCTCACATGTATATTTTAGTAATCTCAACTTTTATATTAATTATGAATATGAATTTAAACACTTCTGCTTACCTATACTAAGTAATGGTTTAAAAATGGGGGATTTTTGTTCCAAAAGAAGAAGATTTTTCTGTCTTTTTAGGCTAGACAATTTTAAATCTTTCATAATAATGACGTTTGTATTTCATACATGCATATGCATGTCTAGTTAAGAAGATAGTTCTGCATTTTTTTGTTTGTTTTAGAAAGGAGTATTTTTTCTCAGATATTCTTATTACTCTGCTCTTAAGTCGTCCTGAAGTGCACTGGTTATACCAGCATCACTCTGTGAAGTGCAGGTCAAGGAGTGAAAGACAAATCCCCTCGGTCTAGTGACAAATACTCGTATCGTTTGTACGGTCACTGTTGATCCTAGGTTCATCAACAAAGTAGTCTCTATTTGTTGAGCGGATATTGACTAAAAATGGGTAAGACTGGTTGAAGTTCTTGAGTAAGGTGCATCATTTCATATACAAAGTAAGGATCACCTGAAGTTTGGGGAGTGGACTTTCTCTCCTACAGTGCCCAGATGGCACAGATTACTATACCTGAGGATGCAGTGAATAGGAGAGCAAGTCAGCTGAACCTTTAAAGCTCAGGTTAAATTTTGGAATGAAAGGCATTCAAGTGTTTCACTCCTTCCCAAACATACTCTAAATTAGTTTATATTTTAATAAAGAAAACTGTATAGCCTTTAAAGTTAAAATAAACATCTAAAAATTTCTGTTGTAGGCTTCTAAATATAAGCTTTGGAGTTCATGCAAAACTATCTGATTATCTTGATAAATGTCCAGCTTTGTGTGATGCAGAATAGCACACTTCTCTATATTTCAGCATGAGGGAAAGATGAATGTTGGGAGAATGAGTCATAGCCACAGTTATGGGGATGTTTAGAGAGAGGAATAGTTCTTAACCCTAGAAATCTTGTTTCAGCAGACAATTAAGTCAGTAAATGGATTGTTGGCATCAGTACCATTATTCTATTCTGAAGTCTTATATTCGGAGCAAAGGATTTAGTTTTGGTCTGGTGCAGACAATAAGCACTTTAAGGAGTTGCTGATTGAGACAAGAAGTGTCAGGAGAGAACTAACTACCTAAACTGAAAAGTTTTCCTGGATTACTGGCATGTCTAGCATCCAAGAAAAAGTATTTGAAAAAAATATTTTCAATTGCAAATAATGTACTTTTTCTTTGTCGTCTCACACTTGGTGAGCCAGAATCAACTTTTCAGAGTGACAAGCATTGTTTTTCAGTGATAGGCTCAAAAGCAATGTATTTCTTCAAAACAACAAGCATTCCTTCTCCCTCCTCCCCCAAAAAAGAGAAAAACCAACAACTTGACGACCAAATTATATTTTTCTAACAACGTAGAATGTTTGTTTTGAAGCACTGCTATTATTTGTGTTTGTATAGCTGAAAGTGCACATACGGAAAGAGTGAAGCTAGGAATGAATTCAGCCACATATGATAGGATATGTCAATATACTCTAACCATGTTCTGATTTATAAACAGTTGTTCTTCTGTATAACTGAAGAATAGTTGGGGGCAGTAGGTCACTACTTCGATAAGGAGGTAAGTACATTGTTACAGGTAGCTTCACATTTTAGAGCCTCTATACGTCTACACATCTTTTTCCAGAAGAAGGAACTTCTGTCATCCAAATAGACCTCCAGAGTTCATTCTGGCGAATTATTATTCTGGGTGACCAGTGTATCTTGGTTTGCCCTAATGAATCTAACTTTTAAAATTCCAGCTGAAGTTATTCTAAACAGAGTAGCTATATTTCTTGACAAAGGGCTTGTTAAATATCACTTGCTTTGGCAAAATGTCTGCTGAAGACAAGTACCAGATACTTTTCTTCCTTTTTACTGATGTGGGGTTATTGTTTTCCTGATAAGAATCAATTTTAATGGTAGAAAATAGTACTAGATACCTTTGAACTCCTCTTCATGCCATCTCCACTAACTGCAGTACATTTTTAATATTGCAGGTTGCAAGTGGCATAAAGTTCTGATGCAGTAATATATATATATACATACACATGTAGTGTTCTGATTATTCTCCAATGCTTCAGCTACAAGACTGAAAAATCCTGCTCAAATGCAGGGCTCTAAAGCTGGTAATAGGAAGCTGTATTAACTATATTTACAGTAAGAAGATAAATTTTTCTGGATTATGTATCTTAAAGCTATTCCTCCTTAAAGACGCTTGACACTGTTTTGGTACTGTATTTAAACGGATTTAAATATAAATGACTATAATTTTAAGGATACTTTACACTGCCACAATTGAGCAAAACAATCTTAATGTAGTAAAAAGGCCAAATACAAACAAATGAGAAAGGTCCATAAAACTGTTTTTTTCCTTCATCTGTATTTTCTCTATATTTTTCTTAATGGTGTTTCTGTATTATTCTGTTATATTCAAAGAACACAGAACAGTCCACTGTTTTAGTAGCCCTGCTAGCAAGTGTAATTTAATTTTTGGGTTTTTTTTAAATCCTTTCACTAAGGGTTTTCTTTAAGTTGAGGACGGCAATGATAAAACTGATCTTGAAAGAGAGAGTTCATGGGTTTAGGATGTTCAGTATCTGTGAATCATTTTATAGCAATGAGCAATGCCTGATAAACTGGTATTCTCCTTCCTTCTACCCATACCTCTTCCAAAGCACAGTACTTAATGATATTTAATGATATTTTTCTGAGACATATCCAGAAAAACTGGGCAGGGCACTATCAGGGAAGGAGCAGAACAGAGAGAGATGTGAGAGGAAACAACTTACTGAAAATAGAGACTATTCTGGTAGATCTACAAAGCAATATATTATTATTTTTTGAAGTTTTTTAGTTTCTTAAGATAGGAGTAGCCTTTAAAAGAGCATTAGTGTTCTTTTGTACAGAAAAAGGTTCATGTGTTCAGCCTATTGCAAAGCGCATTTGCTTGCATTCTTCCTGTGCTACACAAGGGCAGCATTAACGGAAATGATAAATAGGTTGATGAGCAGGCCAGGTGGCATAGCAATGGCTTGCAAGACTGCTGAGCTGGAGACACAGGTTTTAAAACAAACTTGAGGCTCGTGCTTCCTGGAATAGCTGAAGTTGAACATGTCGAGGAGGTAATGTGATTGATCTCTTTGGAGGAAGATGCCAGCTGGAGAGCTCACAAACTGCTCCTTCAGGACTCTCCTTAAAGATGAATTGATGGCAGCTTCTGAAAAGAGTTACTCACACCGCATTCTTCCCGGCCATTCAGAGGTAAACCTCTATCACAGTGGCTGCTAAAAGAAGGAATTGAGAGTTTAAAGGGACAGGAAAAAGGTGTCCCTGGTGAAAGAATCTGCAGGAAGTACTTTCCCAAAATGCAGCTATTATTTCTATACCGTTGTAAAATAGATTTTTTTTAGGAGCTTGTCCACACAAATGCTTGTGTGTGTTTGTTATTTTGTTTTTTGAGTTTTGTAATTACACTGGGATTCTGTAATGCTAATAAAATAAGAGGTCAGCATTTCATCTGAGAGCTGTACTTCATTTTATATTGTAAATCAGTTGTTTTAAAAATATTCTAGGCTGAAATCTGTGCTTTTGCATTGACAAATATCTCCCCAAAATCATGGTGAAGAAAGGACTTGCTTTGTCCTTAACTTCACTGTCATTATAATTCTCACTGGAGGCTCTGGCATCTTTTTTTTTTTTTTTCTGATTAGCTACACATGAGCTACATACTTGCTCTTTTGAAACTACCCCTTGCTGATCTAGAGGCTTTATTTCTCAGCGCATGAAAGCTTGCTACTTTGATCTTGAATAACCAGCTCATCCATTTCCTCTAATGTCAGACAACAGTAACAAAAGTTACTTTGGGATTCACAGTAGCTCAGAAACTTATAACAAATGTATAAATAGCCTATACTTGTTTGATCTAAAACTACCTTGGGTACAGGGTAGACGGGTAGAAAAAGGAGTCCCAGAGACAAATTGGACACAGTAGGAAAAAGCAGTCTTTCTTGAGTCTTGGGAATTTTACTCATCCAAATGGAAAAGAACAGTATTAGGAAAAAGTGAAAATAGAGAGAACAAATTCTGGCAACATCTAAAAATGAAAGCAACCAATGAGTTTGAGACTAAATAAGGTACCGCTCATTTTAATTTAGTGCAAGGCATTAGTTTTATTGGAAAAAAAGCTTTAAATATATGATGTCTTATAGCTGTGAAAAACTCCAGATGCAAATTGTTACTATAAGGATAGTGGCAGAATTTATTCATATCTCATTTGGATTTCCTGGTTACTTCTCAACTGTGCAATGTTTTGACCCCCCTGGACCATATTTTTTTGGCTATTGTACTTACTCTTCTTACGGAAACCAGGATGTTAAGGTGTGGTGGGGAAGAGAAGATCAGTGCTGTAATCTTAATATTTTATTTGGTAACAAATAATGACCCACTGTTCAATATTTAACATAGATAAGGAGGAGGGGTGGTGGTAATTAAACTGCTCAAAATGACTGGAAAACGGTGCAGGCAAACCAATCCAGAGTCAGCGTTTTTACTTACTTACTTTTAAACACAGGCTTCTAATCACTCATTTTGTTATTAAGAAAAAGGATGTAGTTATATACACACATACCTTTGTCCTTAGGAAGAAAGAAAACACCGGGTGTATTTTCACCACAGATTACAAGCAGTCAGGGTTACAGTGGGAGGTGGCTGGGGAGCAGCAGGCTTGGGACATTGTGTTTAATAACGTTTCCTGTTGTTGGACTTCAGCTCCTCAGGTCGTCCCTGCCCTCGTGTGAAACACCCAAGGCCAGAGCTGTCTTTCCCTGTGCTGTGTTTCCTGTCCTGCGTGGCAGTCCGTGTCTGTCTTTAATACCTTCAAGCACAGCTGCTTCCCTTCAGTGCGTGGTGGGATTTCGTTAGTGCTGCTCATGTTGGCTCAGCACTGGCTGGAATCGGCTTGCGACCAGTGCTGGGCAGGTCAGGGCGTGCCTCTTTTACCTTGCACAGGCAATAATCTCCAACATGTTTCAACCTCAGTGCCTTCATACAGGCATAATGGAGAGGAAAAGGTAAAGAGGATGCTGTGTTTTGAGTTTGGGTGTTTTGATTTTTGTGGGGTTTTTTTATGTCTGTTTGGGTTTTTTTTCAGATTAACTATGCCATTTTTTCTCAGGGAATCAGTTCGGTGGGTTTTGTTTTCTAGGAAAACTAGGCTGCTCTTCACACACTTCCACATCACAAATGCTAGGTGCAGTGTGGAAGGAAAGTTTCATCCTTTGATTTATATTTGAAAGAGTCTGCTTTTGAAGTCTGATCCAGGCCTGGAAAGTTTTCATTCCATTTCGGTTCCCACTAATGGAAATGCTGCTTCTCAGCACTTTGCCCATTGGCGATCTGATCTGACATAGAAATAAATAAAAGTACTAGGGAGCGTTAGCTCAGCACTACCTGATTGATTTATTTATTTATTTTTCTGCCAGGTGTTTCTCTGCATCAGGGAGCTGTAGGGTGGGTGACACAGCTTCACGGTAGCTCCGCACAGCCTGTTCAGGGGACTCTGTGCCAGAGGTGGCATTCCTTGCAAGTGAAGGGATTTTTGTTTTTTGATATCATTCCCATGAGAGTATGGCAATCTGGAAATAGTTGAATTTATGCCAGTAAGAACTTTTTTATTTTTTTAAGTATGGATGATGATGAACAAATATTCTTTGTAGTGGATAGCTCTGTGGACAGAAGTGAGTCATTTAGTAGACTGGAACATGTTTTGTGCCATGCATAATTCATCTGAATTTGATAAATGCTGGTGGCTGAAACACAATGAAAAATACATATTAAAAGTTTAAAAGTGGAAGAGTTAACTGCAAGTATTACTAAAATTAAATATTTCTCTACATATCAAAGATACTATGAACAATAGCAGACAATAAAATCTTAAGGTTGCTTTTCTTATTTCACATTGATGAGGACAGGAGAAAAACATTAGCTTTGATATATTTAGAATTTGTTTGTCTTAGATTTGCTTTATCTCAAAATATGTTTTGAAAATGCTCACTGATTGCTAGTTCTGTATCCTGACAGCTACTGAAGGCATAAATACTTCTGCATTATCTTATACATACACATGCAGTGTCCCACCAGTACTGAGGTTCAGTTAGTGGAGAAATAGGGCACTTTGCCCTTCTAAGTAAACAAAGCTTTGAAAGAACAATCAGTTTTGCTGTCAAGAAAGAACAACTGAATTTTGTTTTAACCCTTGATGTATTACAAAATATACTGAGTACAGTATTTGTACAGAGAAGTTGAACTTCATGAATCACTTCAGTGCTTTACACCAGGGGTGTCAAACTCATTTTGACTGAGGGCCACATCTGCCTGTTCCTGGCAGGAGCATAGGGACAAGGAGCTCATTGCTGATGCCAGGTAGAAACAAGATGCCAGGCTGGATAAAACAAGGTGGAGGGCTGGATTCGGCCATCAGAACAGGGACTAAAGCCCAGGTGTTTCCTTTCGCAAATGACTGTCATAACCATCAAAATAACAAGTCTCTATTTGTCTCCTACTGAGTAACTCCATCTGCAGATTGGGATAAATGTGCACTTTATTCATTACTCACCTTCTCAGTGAAATAAAATATGATTCTCTTGTAAAAACTAAAATGCCAAATATATTTGAGATTACAAAAATCCTGAGAGAAAAGTCATTGTGCTATTATCCAAAAGTAACTGCATGGGTAGGACCCAGTTCTGATTTTCCTCATTTGGAGTAGATGCATATTTTTTAATAATTTCCTTAATTTCTGACTCAAACAGCAGTTCTATTTTGAACCTCCCAAACTTTAATCTCTTTTCACATATTTTCACCAGTAATGTTTATTTTTCAAAAAGCTTCCATTTTTTCATGGATATGATTTTTTGAGCAAATTGTGAACTTCTTGTCTTTGGCAGTTTACTTAATGCACTAGGAGATCAATACTTGTTCTGTGAAACTAATTATAATCTCTTTCCTGCCTGTTACCTAAGCATGGCATAAAGCTGTATGTAAGAGGTTCATGTTTTCTTAATCTCCTGTACTCACATTAGTTTCTAGTTGTGATGATCTGCTGCAAAATATGACTGATGGTTCATGGCAAATGTTCAGTCTGACATAGGACTTTTTCCACTAAATATTACCAGAAGGTTAAAATACAACTCATTAATATCTAAATACTTCAAGGGTATAAGGTCCTGAGGGGGTCTGTACATTGAGGTTCTTTGCCCCTCTGCCCCAAATCTGCCATTTTTCCTGTCTTCTTTCTCTTAAGTGTGTGTGTAAATAGTAGTTTGCATACTGACGGCTCCTATATCAGCTTTGGATATTGTTGTCTATTATATGGCAACACATTTTGCAGCGCTATCTGATGTGAAGTAATGTGGCTATTTAGACAGATTGTTGTCTGTCTGTCTTCTCAGTCATACTTGACTATAAAGCACCAAAAGCCAGAATTTTTCTTTTGTCAGTGTGTTGTACTACCTGTTCCACATTGCCACTCTTGTAATTTGTAGTTCTTAAGTGGAAGTGCATGGATATCAGAGTAAGTTAGCAACTAACAGGACTTTGCTTTGAGAAAGATTCTGCTTTAAAACGTGATCATTCCCTTAACCTAAAATCATCTAAGTATTTTGGCCACAAGGGCATATATTCTACTTGTTTTATTTGTCTTAGTCTTAAGGAAGTGGGAAAGACTTGGGGACAAGTGTTTTTATTGACATGTTATTAGCAGTTATTTTTGATGAGGTGGTTAATGGCTGCAGACTATGCTACGTTGTTCATTTCAAAGCTTTATTTTCATACAGTTGTCCTACATCATATGAAAATGGTACTAATATGCAGTAGATGTGTAAGTTTTAAGTTAGTAAAGACACTTCTACTATATAGCTTTTAACTTTATTTGTTCAAGATTATTTGGAAATCTAGTATTAAATGCATTTGTGTCCATTAATTAAATTAATTCATGAAATGTAATATCGTTATAGCATTTGAGGTAACTGTGGCATTTTTTTTTTATGTGAATTACTTTGTAAATGTACTGATTTCACAAACACATAGACATAAACGCTATCACTTGTCTGTGTCTTAACAAGCCGGGACCAGGTTTAGTCAAGAGAAGGTACTTCAGTTTCCGTATCTGTTCTGTCCTCAGCACCTCTACTAAAGATTGCCAGTAAATATAGTGACATCGCTGTGATTCTTTTATTTCCTTTTCAAAGCAGGACAAGCAAAAAAATAATGAAGCAGAGAAAGCAGAATGAGTCTAAATTTGGACTGGATAAATATAAAGTAAACAAGTTATTTGTGCTGGAAAAAAGTTTCTGGGTGTTGTCTTTTAGCAAGGAATGACAAATAATCTGGAACATGTGAAACCATTTTTTATCGTCTCTTGAGTTAAAACATTTTATTCTGACCTTAAATTTAGGCGTGCTGTTCTGTTATGTACTAAAGACCATTCCTCATATTATAATTTGTATTTAAAATGTCAGCCCACACTGAATTACTGGATTTAGGTCTTCACATTACTCTAGCTGTTAATGAAAGTCCTCTGTAAATGTTTTTAGAAGGTGTAAATCTGAGAGATTATTTAGCTATAGGTAACAATTGTCTTAATTTGAACAACATACACCTTGTTGAGAATGTTTGTATGTGATGGGGGTATTACTGAGAAATAGTGGTGAAATATGACGTTTTGTATCTGTGATATAGACTTATGAGTGGAGAAAAAGATTCCTAAATTGACTAAATAACAAGGTGGTCCATCCCCATTCTGCTTTTGTGCATAAGAGATGTGCTGGCATCCTCTACTAGATCTGCACACCTGCAGGCTTAATTTAGGAAGTGTTTATATATAGTAAAATTTCTGTTCCACCTAGTTTCAGCAGAAACTCTTGAGAAAATAATGTGGATCATTTGCTGCATCAAAAAGAGGGAATGATGACATAAAGGAGGCTGATTTTATCTTTCAGTATTCCCTACTGGTTGTTTTCTGCTGGAAATGATTAGAGTTAAGTTTTTTGCAATCTAAAAGCTTCATAGCAAAAAATTATAGCAATGCTATGATACTAAAAACTCTCAGCACTGTTATTAAAATAACAACGTTCATTGGAAAAAGACTTTATTAAATTCTCTGTCAGAGTTTATCACAATTTCTTAGTGATGATCTGGTGTAGTTCTAAGTTACATTACGACGACATGATTTCCTGAAGTTAAGACAGATTTGACATCAAGTTATAACCACAAAGAATATTTAGAGATAAAATTAAATAAAAATAAAATAAATAAATAATAAAATAAAATAAAAGTGTTTTTTAATACTGCTGCCTCTGATGATTACTAAGTAATAATTCATCATCTCCATTAATATTTTTGATATAATGAAGTGAGCTATTTCAGATTTCAGAAGCACTTCATTTATGCCTGGATTCTGCTGTAACTGAGAGGTTCCAGTTTTTGGCAATTGGAGGTATTATATATGTGCACTGAAAACATAATGATGTAATGATTAACAGTAGCCCTTGTTACTGCCATTAAATGCAGCATGCTCCAATGCAAAAAGGAAGTTAGCATGGTAGGATATGCCTTTTTTTATTTATTTATTGATTTTGGTAACATAGAAATAAACTGCTACTTATAGGAGACCTGCTTTTGCCCTGATACTTTGATGCAGGTAAGCAACCTAGTATTTAATATTGGTCACAGAGTAATCAGCAATCTGTAAACTACACCACACACTGTTATGCTGATGCAGCCAATAAGATTTTTGGAAAAATGTTACTCCATCTAATTCCATAGTAAAAGGAAAGTAATTCAAAATATAATTGTAGACTATTGAAGATGAATGCAATGGCTGGCTTGAGTCATTTATTCAGCCTCTTTGCTGCATATACACGTTTTGTTACCTGTATATTCAAGAAGAAAATTAATACTCATGTGAATTTTGTGAGTGTTCTACAGTGATGAGATGGTTCACAACTTTGTATGTAAACCTGATAAATTAGGTAGGACACTGGCTACTCAGATTAAAAGCTATTAGCTTGGGATATTGCTTTAATTGAATTAGAATAATTAGCTATTTTCTTTGAAGAGGAATGTCATAGTTGCCAGATAATGCTAAAAGAAGATTTGTATGTCTTAAGGTAATCCTAACTGAGGCTGCTTACTGTCTGTTAATACTAAGGAAGAAGAAAGACTTGCAATGATGAAGTACTGGGACTACAGATACTTTATTTTCTTTTTTTTTTTTTTCTTTAGTTTTTAATGACATTTTTGTGTATCAGTTGCAACATACAGAGAAGAGAGAAAGATTTAGGAACTCTGAATGTTAATAGTAAATTGACCTACTAACAGTTCAGGTTCTTGTTTTGATAATTTTCTTTTCTTTTGGCTCCTCTGTTTTCTTTAAGGCCTTATTCGATTACAAGAGCTCATCAAGGCTCCATCACGATACAACCTGAGACTAAAAATCCGTCAGTTACCAGCTGACACAAAAGATGCAAAGCCGTTGCTAAAGGAGATGAAAAGAGGCAAAGAATTCCATGTAATCTTTGACTGCAGCCATGAAATGGCAGCAGGCATCTTGAAACAGGTAATCCCCATTTTGGTTTAGATGGCCTAATCTTTTCCATCCCTAATAACAGATGTAATATCCAGATGTAACGGCATTTAACAAAGAGTGGGAAATGTATGTCAGTTTTACTG
This sequence comes from Geococcyx californianus, assembly GCA_013389885.1. Classification (NCBI taxonomy): domain Eukaryota; kingdom Metazoa; phylum Chordata; class Aves; order Cuculiformes; family Neomorphidae; genus Geococcyx; species Geococcyx californianus. Next base: position 12,671 of record VWPV01028531.1, on the reverse strand, counting down.
AGGCCTAACTAAAAATCAGCCAAGGATTTCAGAGATAATTTTATTGGTGACTCTAATGATAGTTGTTTCATTTTGTTTTTTTAAAGAAACACATTAATCAGTTCATGTTCAGTGGAAAAGTTACATCAGTCTTTCAACTATGAAGAATGAGTACTTTGGAGAATCCTTTAACAAGGATTTTGCTTGCTTAGTGTTATTTTATCTAGTCATTTTATTTTTTGTTTTAAATTGAAGCATCCAAATTATGTGTACTTTTAATCAGACAGAGATATATGAACAGTATCTTACCAACACACTTCATTCATGTTTTCCACTGAGAAGACAGAACAAATAGATATCTTTTATCTTGCATTACCAATAGGACTGCAAAACAGCTGAATACATCTGAGTGGGTGCTTTGAAAGTGTTTGCTTTGTTCTGTACGACTTAAGACAAGTAGGTAAGATGCAGCTGAATCCCACGTATTTCACTGGCTTTATATTGCAGAAGCAGATTCCTGCGATGTCTTCCAAGAGAAGGTAGCAACATAGTGGTACACAAAGAAGCTACTCATAAAAATGCTTACTGTAACCCTGAAGCATGCACAGAAGACATGCCTTTGTGTGTCTTCTTTAGTTTAATGAGGTAACTCCAAAGACTGGAAATTCCTTATGCTCAGAGGCCATTTTACTCGTAGTTTTTTAATTGAACTATGACTTGCAATAAGGAGGATGGGAAGATGTATTTAAAAGATGGGTATATGAGTTTCTTAGGGACAAGGTTTAGCAGGGAGACAGGCACGGTTGGCCTCGATCTCAGAGGTCTCTTCCAACCTTACGATTCTATGAAAACAATATTCAACATTTCTAATGTACAGATTTTAATGACTTTAATTCATATTTATGTTATATTTTCTAGCAGACTGTATAGTTTAAATTGAAAATAAAATGTATTTGAGATTTGAAAATACGTCTCTCATTAAAGGTACTTAGGGTTATTGTTGTGGGTACAATTGAAATTGCCAGTAAACATGCATTTATATTATTATTTCTTTGCTTTATTATTCATTGATTAAAAGGCTTTTATTAATTCCTACTAATTTTAAACCTGTACTGGTGTTTTTGCTCTTTATTGAACATAAACCAGCCTAGTTAGTCTAATTGTTTAGCCCAAATCATTGAATGTATACTTAATTAATAAAGAAAATAAGGTGTCTTGAGATGCCAGTGAAAGGGCAACTACTGTTTTCTTTGCCTAAAAATACATCATGAAAAGGAAAAAAAAAAAATGCAATAATTTAAACAAGCATAATTAAATTAAGGCAAATCTTAGTGGTAAATACATCACCACACAACCACGGAAAGCAGACATGATTTAAAAGATTAGGGAAGCACTGGAATATTAATAGCACAGAAATGACAATGACTTGAGAAGGAAAAAAGAATGAGGTCTTTTGAGAAATGAGGAAAGTGAGGGAAACAAAACATGGAAAAGAGACAACACCAGCACACAACAGAATCAGGAACATACGTGGGATGTTCTGTTCTAGAAGTTCTGTGGAATGTGAAAGACCTGATTGCAAACAGTTAAGATATAGGTGACCACAAAAGTGTTATGTGTATAAAGGAAGATACCTTAGCTTTATTTAAAAACAACAGAAAGTTCTTAAAAAATATAGTTTTTGTTTTCAGTATGTTTAAGGAGATGTAACTGGTTGTGACTTGGCAAAGATCTCCTTTGACAATACTGTGATTCTATGATTGCTTACTTGTGTAGCTTTTTTACAGTGCTACAGTAGGTAGAAATCACTAGACAAAAAAAAATGAATAAATCATACTAGTCTAAGAAAAGTTTTGTGCAGACCACGACGATACATGTTTTTCAAGTGAAAATGCCCTTAAAGAATGAGTGATGAGTCATCTGTAGTTTATTGCTTTAAAATTATATCTGCAAATACTCACTCTTATACTGTTAAAAGTATAAACCCTTTAAAATGCACCATTAATCAAAAAATAATTGCTATTATGCAGTTAGCAAGACAGACAACAGTGCTTGATAGGTATGTGAAATTATAGAGTAATACTATGAATATTTGTTCTTCATTTTTACTGAAGTAGTATGTACCTCGCTGTTCAAAATTTGTCTGAAAACTTTTCTTCCATGGTTGGAAAAATGTATAATATAAGCTTGAGTCCTTTTAAATGCACAGCATTGTTCAACAAAATAGAAAATAATCATTCTTGCAAAGTTATTCATTTTAAGAGAAAGTTTCAATAATGAATGAAAATATTGTCGACTCAAATTTTGTGTGGCAACTTAGTGCACCCATTAATATGTAAAACTATAAGCCTTCTTCACATATACTGCACTAAATGGTCTAATAATATTCTTTCTATCAGAAGATGTGGTTCATAAATTCTTTTAATAGTCAGTAATATGCTCTAACTGCTAGGAAATGACTTGCTTGACCTAATTTTAGTATAATTCCAACCCTGTAGTCTGATCCCAGGAGTATTCTTTTGCAGCTTTTCATTTGCCATGTAAGTGTGATAAAAATGTATTACATGACCTCAGAAACACTAATCTTTTGTTTATTTTTTCAAGGCTTTAGCTATGGGAATGATGACAGAATATTATCACTATATCTTTACCACACTGGTAAGTGGCTTATAAAAACATAGTGATGACGTCTAACAAAGATGTTACTTTCCTTAATTATATTACTTGACAAAGTGAAAAAGGTCTCTCCGGAATGAGGTGTTGAGTACAAGATGTTTTCTTTGTTGAGTTTTCTCACTTTCAGGGAAAATTTATCAAGATGTTTCAATTATTATTCAAGAGTGTGCCCTGGAAACAGATACACCCCAAAAAGCATCAGATTCTGTAGCACTACAGTTTTAACTGTCACACAGGGTTAGGTATATAATTCATAATTGATTATTTGTGTTATGAATTTTGTCCTTTTTCTCCTTAAGCTACTTGTATGTGAAGGTTGTGACATTTTAAACTTACTCATATATTCTGTATTTTTAATCCAACATTTTACAAGCTAATTCTTCACTGTCATATGATTCTTGAATAATTTGGTATGAATATTAGCAGTAATTTATTTAGCAGTCCACATGAGCTTTTTAGGCACGTGAATTATGCAGTATTCTTTGATGTCCATTGTAAACTTCACTAAAAAGGAATTTGGTCATTCTTGGAACCATCGGATTTAACATTTGCAATAAACGAACATTTAAAATGCAAATGCTTTTACAAAACATTAAAAACATGTATGCCTTTTTTGCTGCTCACGCAGTCTAACTAAGAGACAGTTGGTAAAATGATAATCTAGAAAGCATTCTCATGGAAAGAACTTGTTGAATAGAATGCAGAATAATTTATGAAGTTCATTAGAACTGTAAAGGCAGGGTACCATGCAGAAGTATCTTTCTTATTTTAGAAGAGTAAGTTCTATCACTTACAAATTTAGAATTGCATGCAATAAAATTTCCCTCACTAGTCCATGAAAATGGATTCTAGATATTTCAAGGGATGTTTTATTTTTGAAATTTTCATTTTGCTTTTGGTGGAAATTGCTCCTTTGAGTGGTATGCTGTCCATTGGAATTTAATTTTTATCTTACAGCTACGTTTAAAAATCAGGATTTTCTCTCATTCTTATTTCCTTATTAGACCATTAGCTTTTTTAGGAGTGGCAAATGTTAGACTGACTTAGAGTTATCAAGAGATAATCTAGTGTATACAAATGGATGATAGATTTTGAGTTTGCTATGTAGCGTTACAACTTGCATCAGAATTTAGTTGTTTTGATATAATAATTGATTCTTACTTGAGATGGTGGAAGTCCTGTCAAATAAATTTTCCAGTCACAGTGTTTACAACAGCCTTCTGTGTATTCTCCTCTGGATTGATTCAGGGTTTAACGGAGTAGTTCGTTAATACACTGACCTGTATGTATTTATAATATAGACATATTATTGTTGTGTGTGTTTATTTTATACCAGTATAAACATTCATGTATTTAGATTAAGTAATTACACCTGAAATTCTGAATTCTTTCACAGTAAAAATGGAGAGAATTTTTAAAGGTGAAGTTGTAGCATAGTTCTAGTTATGTTCAACCTTTCTGTTGCAATAAAATGTTTTATTTCTTTAGAAAGAGGACAAGTTAGGTTATTTGTAAATGAATTTTGACACCTACATATCCTAGGTGTGATGTATGGAAAATGGTATCATAATTACTAGCTATAATTAAAAGTGGGTAATCACTGATAATTTTGTAGGCTTAGTGATCTCAACAATGAATAATGCATTATATTCTGGTTTTGCATAGCACAGTATTTAATATCCTTCAACTCTAGCCAGTAAACAAAATGGATTTGGGCAAATATAACACCTAACACTACCTTTTCATAGAAATTAATAATATATTAAACTGCCAGCAAAAAAATAAATGGAAAATGAGATGTATGACTAACTATGAATTGTGTGGAGAATGTCTATGTTCAGTGAAAGTAATATTATATTATAGGAAAATAATATTTTATGTGTAACCTTGATTATGTCACTTAAAAATGATTTAAAAGGGAACAAAGTAAAACAAATGAAAGTTATAAAGCATGTAGCTAGGCGTAGTGAGTCACACCTGTTTCCTTCATGACCTTGAACACGGGGGAAAAAAAAATTAAGACGTGATCTTGGACTTTAATTTAGGAATCCCAAAGTCAAGTACTGGTTCTACATTGTTTCTAAGGATACCATCAAAAGACTGTGATAATCTTGAGTTTACTTGCTAGAGCTTCAATTTGATTCTCTTATTTCTATTAATTTGCTTCTGTATGTTGGGGGGGGTAAATATACACGCATATATATAAAAACATACTGAAAATATATGAATTAGTAAAGGTTATTCTTGCAAAATAAATTCCTAAATAAAGATATGTACATGTTTGCAAGTATAATTGATAGCTGTGAAAAACTTCTTTTGGATAAATATCAAGCCATATACATTTCTCTTCTTTCCCCTCCACCCTGCCATTCCAATTTATCATCTAAATATCAGTGTGTTCATGTTTCATAGGCAATGAGGGTGCAAGGAAACTATTGTTCTTTTTATTTTATGATTTGAAGTGTATTCTGGTAAGCCAAAGAAGTGGTGATTAATAATATTTTTAGGAATTAATAATAATATTTAAGCACACTCCAGTATTTAAGCCTAACTAGTAGTTGATACAGTTTTGCCGCTGGACTTAGCATTTTATACAAGCCTTTTTCTTTTTTTTTCTTTTTTCCTAAAAGCAGTTGAAACTGTTCTTCCTCTGTGAATCAGATAAATCTTACTATAGAATTAGTTGAGTTGCTTGCTCACAGACACAGGCCCCCAGATAGAGAGAACATACTTCCTACATATATAGTCCTGTTACTCCTGCAAACTTCAGTAGTTGAGTTTGGTGAGCTGGTCTGACATATTAGGAACTGCAGTCTATTAAGGAATTTACACGATGGTAATTTTTTTCAGGACCTATTTGCCTTGGATGTGGAACCCTATCGGTATAGTGGTGTTAATATGACTGGATTCAGAATTCTGAACACGGAAAATACCCAGGTGTCATCTATCATTGAAAAGTGGTCTATGGAGCGATTGCAAGCACCTCCTAAGCCTGATTCAGGTTTGCTGGATGGATTTATGACGGTATGAATATCAGAGTTTAGTTTCCTTTTTCTATATGTTTGTGATGCTGAAAAAAATGTTAAATTTCTTGTGTCTGTTACTAAAATTATTTAGAGATACGAAGCCCTATATTACTGTAAACATGAGTCAGAAAGTAACTGTAATGTTTCTGTTAGTATTCCGTGGACTGAATACATGGTCATAATAACTTTCGTTCAAAATAACACATATTGTACTTTCTTCTAAATGATAATGCCACATTGTAAATATCTAATTCATCTTGTCCATCTTTCCCTACTTTGTTGGTGAAAATATGGGAACGTGTCCAATCCTGATAAAATTCAAGCTAAATCACAATTATCTCTCTCTGTTTTGTGTCTAATTAATTTAAGATTCATTTGTTAATAATGTGTATTATTTGATTTCTATTATATTTATTTATTTACATTTTATGAATATTATAAATAACACTTTCTTGCTGTCTTTTCTGGTTTCTATGCCTTCGCATAGCTATTTACTCTGGTGGTTTGTGGTTTTTTTTCTTCCATTGCTATTATTATCTGGCCTTACCTCAGTTCATGAGAATTGTAACTAAATTCACACAAATTAGGTTTTCAGTGAGTTTGTGCTCATTAGTTGGAATTCAGTTTAGAATTATCATGTTAGGAGGGATTTATTTTTAAACAAGTCCCACATTAAGACCTCTTTATTCTTAAATTTGTTAAAAAATCTAATTTTCTATTTCAGCTTGAAGTGATTGTTAACAGCTTTTTTAACATGGTTCCACTGCTCTCCATGTTTTTTTGTTTAGAAACCTTTTTCATGTTCCATTTCAAAAATAGCAAATTCTTTTTCTTGATTAGTATCTTAGTTATCTATTAGTTCTCTAGATAGTGTCAATTGAGCCATATAACTTCTTTTGAATGATTTTTTTTGAGTTTTATGTCCATTTATTCTAAATAGCAATGAATACTTTTAAAGTTAATTTTATTTTTAATGTTATTTTTATAAAATTACCCCTTTTTGAAAAAAAAAAAAATCTTCTTTTCTTCTTTTGTTGTTGTATTTAGTGGTTTGGACATGAAATTTGGAAACATTTTAAATTTAGTTTATTTAATAGTTCTATTGTACTAGACAATGGGATATGTAAGGTTACATTGTTCATTTGTCTAAATAATTCCAAAGAGTCAAATGAATCCCTCAAAATTTTAGAAATGTGTGAAGTTTACATATAGGTGCTGTTTATTATTGTAGGTCATTGTTTTCATGCTTCCTTGTTTGTGTTAATATTTTCACTCTCTGATTTTTATTATTTTCAATTTAAAATTTCTAGTGGTTCCTCTTACTAATTGTAATTTTATATTTTATATGTTGATTGAAGATATAATCAATCTCAAATCTTTGGATAGTTACTAAGATCAATAGTAATAGGTACTTTATCAGAATGTAGGGCCATGCTCAATAAAATTGTAGAATAATACATATTGGAATAGCGTTCTGTGGGCCAGTAAAATGTTTGTCTTCTTTTGTGGTGTAGTAAATAAAGTTCCACTTTCAGAAAAGCTTCTAGCTTCTGCCTAATGTATGACTGTGTAAACCCATGCTTATACCATTACTTTGTCTCAGAACAAAAGAAAGTAAAGAATTGTGTGAAAAACATACTTGTTTCTCTTCTGGGCCCTTAAGAACCCTCTTTGTAAATCTAAGTGGAAGCAAGTATTCATACAGACTGTGATGAATATTTTACAGGAATTCTTTATGTTGATTAAGCATCTAAATGTGCTTTGATTACCTGTGTTTTTAAATAGCTGAGATATGTAGATAGTATTTGAAGGATATTTGAGGCCTAATAATCTTGACAAGTGTTAGGTGCTTACAGAGCTCTTATATTTTGGCCTTTACATACAGAAAAAACATTCACAGGATGTGAAGGTGTAAAAGAAAGCCTTGTCGTGATATCGTTGCATAAAGATCTTCCTGCTCAGAGTAAACTTAGTAGAATAAAATAAGTCATTCTATTGACTTATTACCATAAAGTTAAGTTTATAAAATTTAATTTCCATTTCGCTATTTTTCATGTATGTTTAAAAATCAGTAATGTACTCAAGAATTCAAGAATCTATACAGACATTATGGAATACTCTTACTCATATGAGCTAAACTGGGAATTTGTTTTATTTGAACTGCTTGACAATTACTACCGCTTATTCATAAATATGTTAGCAGTCAGCTTGCTTAATGGCAGCAGATTCAGCTTGAACTTTGTAGTTAAATGCCATTTAATCAGGTGTTAAAAACACCTGAAATACAAGAATTTGCCAAATTAAAAAAAATGAGATTTGTATAACTGAATATTTAGAGGCCTCAGTGAAGACTAACTGGTTTCCAATGGTGTGAAACCAGGCCATTATGGATCACAAAGTTTATAAGCTCTGGTGGTGTTTGTGGTATGTCCTTCTTCCTTTGACTTTTCCACCACGTGTAAATCAGTGTAGCCATCATGACAGTGTTAGAACTATCGATTTAATTCTCACATTGCATTTCCTTATTTATGATTCATAAAGTTCCCAGTCATAATTCTCATTCTAATTTTTCTGTAGACTTGTACAATCTTCCTTAAAATTATCTGACCTTTAGCTTCTCAATGTGATAAAAATTTCATCTCATCTCTTTTGAATGTTCCGAGTCAGATTTCCAAGCATGGATCCTGTTGACTTCAGTTAAGATAGTTTTTCCTTTGTTTCTAGGCTGCTTTTCAGGACAGCTCTAGAAACTGTGATGCTTTAAGACACCCAAGAAGAATAGAGGTGGAAAACAAAATTTTGATCACATTTCTCTGTCCCTTTAGGATTTCTTAAGATTGGCTTTGGAACCCCAAATTTAAGCTGTTTAATGAATGCTACCATATATATTAATTCTATTACTTAATAAATGTTGACCTATTTGTATAACAAAGAAACTAACCCCATTTTATGATTTAGGAGAATAACTACAACATTTTCTTCTTTCTGTGACTCTAGAAAATCTGTGGAAAAGTTTGAAATAATTTTCTGTGTTGTGTCAGACTGTACATATTTTCTTAACACAGATTTGTGATAAAAAGTTTGCTTGATAAGTGTTTATGACAATCAAATAGATATGATTTCTACTGAAGTCCAAATTATGTGAATAAAATTTTAATATGATATACAATTCCTGAGGAAGTCTCAGTGGTCATGGTTCACTTACTAGTAGATTTCATTTACCCTTTTGGTGATTCTTTCATATTTCTTTATTGATCTGAGGATAACCAATGTGGTACTTATCCTCATGACATATCAATAACAGTCTAAATATATTGCTATTCATATATAATTGTATCTTTTTATCTCTGTCACACACTTATGTAGAAATGCATGCCCATGGTACAGCCTACTAAGTTGCTTAGATTATATTTATTTTTTAAATTTGTAAGTTTTTTTCCTGTGTATACTCAACAGTCTTATGTTTACATCAGTAATTGTTTTTGTATAGCATCCTCTTACTAAATTGATAGAAATAAATATATAATGCTTTGAAAAGCAAAGATGACATGGAAGAGTCACACAGGTAATGAGCTATGCCTTTAGAAAATACCGGAAGAAAGTCAGAGACCAATCTATTGATTATGTATATATCATTCTCCTAAGTTGTTTAGTTGCCTAGATATCTTTTTAACTTTTATGTACCAGCTTCTATAAACCTATAAAAAGTCATCTCTAGAATATTCTTCCATGCATATTTCTGTCCCACGTACTAGTTAATTATAATATATGAACAGCATTCAAATCAATAGAGATTGAATAACATAATTGAAAGATTTGAGTTTTCTCCAAGGTAAGTATTTGGAATTGTATGTCACCAAAATGAATGGGTTTGGTTTGTGTTTTTTCGGTTTGGTTTGGGGTTTTTTTTCTGTATAAAAAAAACGTATGATGGATTCAGGTATACAAACCTGTGGTTCTGTTTAGGCATTTGCCTTGGAAGTATTTCAACGCGGTGGATTGCAATACAATCTGAAACTATTCTGAAATGGAGACTTGTGTTACAGTGTTACCGAACAACTAACTAGATCGAGGCTCTTTAAGCAATCTTCTGCCATATGATATTTTAATTACTGATATTTCACTAACTTTCACTAACTAAATTCTGAAATTTGAAAATGGTTACTACTTAGAAACTACTTGAACAAAATGACTTCACATAAAAAAATACACTTTCAGCCAGAATAAGAATTATTCTTGAAAAATGAATTTATCATGTAAGTTTAAAGAAATCAGAATGAAATAAAAACACTTAATTTATGTAACTTTAGCTTTTGTTTAACAAAAAAAGTTTAGATTTGCAAGAATTCATCATATTTCAGGTTGGAATAAAAAACTGAATCTTGAATTTCCTGTAAGATGGAAGAAGTACTTAATTACGATGACGGAATATTTCTGTTAAATTCTTAGAGTATTGTTATCTGTACTGTATTAATGGAAAAATATTTGGGGAAACAGAGGTGTGATATACTATTTTCAAGAAATTTACTTGAGTATACTTGACTTATTTTTAAATCTCTACAAGTAGCACACAGAATGAGGGGAAAAAACCCCAGACCCCTGAGTATAAGTGGACTCCTGTGTCTATACGTGATAACGATGATTCAGATCAAGCAAAGCAGAGCATGAAGTGTTATGAGTTCAGAATTCATTTAGTCTACAACTATTAATCTTCCAGTTTTCTGTGCCTCAAGTCAGAATTCTAGCATGCATAATTCAGGTGACCTATCAAGCTCTGCTGCTTCATTAACTTAAAATTTTCCTTCCTAATTGCTTTTGCCTATCATCTTCTTTCATCTTACATAGAAAAGTGTGTATTTTTTGTATTTTGAATATTTATTCTATTCTTTAAAGTTCAGTTTAGTAGCTGTATATAGCAGGTGAAGGAAGGCACTGTGGTGTTTGATGAATGCTATTGCTAAGGTCAATATAAAAGTGTTTCCTCAGAAAAATCATAGTTTGGGTCTGATATGTTTTGTAGCCTGCCTAGCACAACAGAGAATTATTTAGTTGTAAGCTTTCTCTTTCCACTTTTAATTCTCATTTGGTTTAGTTTAAGTATATTTTTTAAATCTCTTCTTTCTTTTCTGGGCATATTGTGCTCTTCAAACTTAGGTGCTCTCCACCATGAAACTTAATATTTCTCGGCAAGTGAAACCAGTTTTAATAAAAATCTAGTGATACTAAATATTGAAGGCAAAAATGTAGAGGTTTTTTTTCTGGTGGACAGATGTCCTTGGATAAGGAGAAATTTTCTGTAAATACCTTTGCTGTGAAAAAGAAGCAAAGATCATCAGGAAAAATGCTAATACATTGATACAATTTCCTGATTTGAAATAATGTACAAATGTATTCACTAGAAAGAGCTGACTAGGAAATTGATTTTGAAACTGGCCATTTTGAGGGATACAGTCAAAATACTGAATTTATAATTGCTTTGGAATTTAAGAATGGAAATGAAAGAGAATAATGTTGTATTTGTAAATGTGTAGGTATTTTCCACTAATTAGCTTTCCATATTTGCACACCGAAAGACCTGGGGGACACATTTATGTCTTATAATATATTCTTTGTTCTCTTTTTCCCCTGATTGTAATAAAACTTCCACTAAGTGACCTCTCAATATGCAAACTGCATGACTGTCCTGCAAAGTCTAGTTTATCTGAATGTCTACTTTATTATCTTTGTGGTTGTGTTAGTTTAATATTCTCAAAAGATTTTTTGAATCAATTGCTAGAGAAAAGAACGATGGAAAGGTGAGCATGGATAGACAAAACCAGTGTATTTTCAGTTGCATTAAATCAGTTTGTTTGAAAAAAACCCCTAAAACCCTCTTATGAATCAGACAAATGCATGAAGTCCAAGTTAAGTGGCTGGCTGTAATCAGATGTAAGAGCCCAATAATCATAATTATCAGCCCTGATAATCAAGCCAAAGTAAACTTTTGGCTTACTTTTGGTAAACTTTTTTGAATCATGTTAAGCTAATTTGTTTAAGATAATACAGTTGGAAAATACACCTTTTTTCCCTTACAGGCACGATGGTAAGAGATTAAGAGGATAAGGGAAGGCATTGAAACCATGGCACTTGTATTTTAAGAGCCATCTGAAACTTAATGAATAACTCCCATACCAGATAAATGGACATTGTGAGGGCACTCCTCTGCTGCTATTCAAGACAAATATGTATTTCCAAGATTAAATACCCTACCCAAAACCCCACATGACCCCAACAAAAAGCCACAAAAACCCCTTTCCCTTCCAAAAAACACCAACCCAACCCAAAAAAAGGTAACCAAACCAATTTGAATCTAGATATGTCTGTTCCATTTTAATCAAAGTTTAAGTAAGCAGCATGAACCAAGAAAAACTGTAAATAAAAAAATACAGCACCAGTAAAGGAAGAGATTTTATATTTTAACCAGTGTTAAATTATGGTCCTGACTACTGAATGAAGAAACTGGAGAGATGCAAAGCTCAAAATACACTCTATTATCTCAAAATATACTCTTAAATTTTTTTTTAAAAGAATTGTTCTGTGTTTCAATTTCTTGTGCAGAGTTCTCCAAAATTCACTGCTTTGCTCTCCTCCCAAAGGAAACTAAAAAAATATGCTGTTATCCAAAGTTTTCTTTCAGCACCCTTCTGGAGTTCAATATTTCAATGACTGTACAAACTGATATAGATAGTGAAGTTGTTACACTTCGTATAAATTCTGCACTGAGATAGAACGTTCTAAAATTTATTTTTGTTTTCCTTTAGGCAAACAGATTTTATAGTTACTTGAGGCTAAAAATGAATACATTCATTGCAGGTGTAGCATTTTAGAGCTTGTTCAATTAGTGCTTTAATGAAGTGTAGGTGCTTATCTAGTGGTGTTGACAGAATCTACAGCTGGTTTTCTTCCTGCTAATTCTTTAGAGTACGTTTCATTTTTTAAAAATAATATTTT
>VWPV01028529.1:0-72752 GCA_013389885.1 Geococcyx californianus | reverse complement strand
GTGGGGCTCTTCTCTCAGGTGACCGGTGACAGAACAAGAGGACACAGTCTCAAGCTTCGCCAGGGGAGGTTTAGGGTTGACATTAGGAAGAAGTTCTTCACTGAGAGGGTGATTGTTCATTGGAATGCTCTGCCTAGGGAGGTGGTGGAGTCACCATCCCTAGAGGTGTTCAAAGAGAATTTCGATGAGGCACTTAGTGCCATGGTTTAGTTGACAAGTAGGAGGTAGTAGTAGGTAGTAGGTGTAGGTGTTGGGCCATAGGTTGGACTCAATGATCTCAAAGGTCTCTTCCAACCTTACAATACTGTGATACTGTGTGATTTGCCTTATAAAACCAAGGGCATAGCATAATGTGCTTTATCTTCTGTACCACACGTGACTTAGGACACCATGGCTTTCTGATTTAAGGAAAAAATAATTGTATGATCATTAAAGCAACTCAGAGGTGAGCTGGAATTTGATACCTGTTAGCTCTCCTGAAGCATTCACCAAATGCGGGAAGTGAAGTGTAGTCAGTGGTGTTTTACAAGGACAGGGACTTCTAAACAGATAAATGAGGACAGGCTGGGAGAGTTGGGGTTGTTCAGCCTGGAGAAGAGAAGGCTCCGGGGAAGCCTTAGAGCAACCTCCCAGTACTGAAAGGGGCTCCAGGAGAGCTGGGGAGGGGCTCTGGATCAGGGACTGCAGGGAGGGGATGAGGGGGAATGGTTTTCAGCTGCAACAGGGGAGGTTGAGATGAGATTGTATGGAGAAATGTTTTGCTGTTAGGGTGGGGAGGCCCTGGCCCAGGTTGCCCAGAGCAAGGCCAGGCTGGATGGGGCTTGGAGCCCCCTGATCCAGTGGGAGATATCAGTCAATCCATTTCATCAATGCAAATATAAAATCACTGCTGGTAAAACGTATGGACAGAATAATGATAAAACAGGTAATGATGACACCAGAACAGTCAGGGGCAGTAATGAGAGTGGCTTAATGGTTCATCTCTACAAAAGTCTTTTATACAGTCAAAACTATAATTCCAATAAATTGGGGACAGTATGTATAGATAGAGCAGTACATCCTAGAACTTGAATGTTTGAGAGAGGGCTGCAGTGGGTGCAAAAGTCAGCAGGAGCTTCCACTCCAGTGACGTGGCTGAAGCCACAGCGATTGCTGGGAGCAGGAAGCAGAAAGAGGGGGAAGCTCTACCTTTAAAAAGGAGAGACAAACCAAGGCATGTTGTGGGTGGCTCAGGGACCAGTTTCAAAAGATGTTGAAAAACCAGGCAAGTCACAGAAAAGAGCCACAGAACTGATTTGGACTGGAAGACGTTCCCTTATAAAAAAAGATTTTTTTAATTTAAAGAAAAACAAAATGTGAGGGGGGGAAGGAAAGGGCTGCAAGTGACTCTATTACACTATGTAAATGGAATGTGGGGAAAAAATACCAGGTACTTAAGTTTACCACATGAAACCAAAAGAAAGACAGAACAGCTGGAATCTGAGGTGTGCGTGTTAATGGAGGAAATGAGGTGCAACGTCTGACCAGTGAGAAGGATGAACTGTGGGCCAAGCTGCCAACTGATACAAGTCTTCCAGTCAAGAAGAAATGCCTCGTTCGAAGCCGTGCCAGAAGAGTTGTTAGGCTAAATAAGAGAGTAACTGGCTGACGTTTAATGACTTGTAGCATACGGGCTGTCAGAATAAATGCCTTAATGCTCCTTTTTGGCTCTCTCTCTCTCTCTCTCTCTTTCATTATGCCGTTGCAGACAAAATCTGGGGGTTTTGAGGGTCCTGAAGGGAAACAGACTCTCAGCTTCATCTGAACTCAAAGAGAACTGGGTGCTAAATGCAGATCTTGTGAAAGCCTTAACCCAGAGCCCAGAAATTCAGTGTAGCTTTGAAAACCTCATAAAAAGCAATCTTGCTGATAGTGGGCTGTCTTGAGTTTTATTCCTTCATCTTAAGCATTTTTCTGATGGGGGTTCTATAAATATACACAATGACGAGTGGAAATAAGAAAGTACACGTCTGGCTGTCACATATGAATTTTCTGCAAGGGAAATCACCACAGTTATTTTACTGGCTGGTTATCTCAAAGCAGCGAGTATCCAGACAGTTGTCTCCAACTGTTGTTATTAAATTCAGCAGGAAATCCATCCTGTCCAAAAGAATTATTAGTTTTCATTGCTCCTGGAGATGTCCAGAGATGTTAATTCGTGCATGTTTGTGTTGCATAAGTAGCTGGCCAGTAAGTAAGGCTGTGGTTTGATCTTGTCCTTGAGCTCTGGGAGCTGGATGGCAGCTGTAAAACTGGTGTCAATGTTAAGCCAGGGGGTTAGGCCACAAAACACTCAATTGCTCCAACTATAAATATATTTCACGTGAGGATTTGGGCAACCTGAACCAGCAGAAGATGTCCCTACCCATGGCAGGGGGGCGTGAAACAGGATAATCTTGAAGGTCGCTTCAAACCCAAACGATTCTATGATCTTATGAACATCTCAAAGTGGAGCCCAGATGCCATTAGTGAGTCTTCACCATGAAGAAATTGGTATTTGTCAGCTATTTCTGCCCGGGGAGGTGTCAGATACCACAGTTTCCCCTTTTACTTACAAGTGGAAATAACTGTGGTGGAAATCTGATCTTGGTCAGCACTGTAGATGCTCCACCACAAAGCAGTGGTCCCTTATTTATACCATAAGACCCCTTGGGGGTGGGAATTGTCTACCAAAGGCAGCAGGAAGCAGAAGGAGGAGGGCAGTGGAGTTTTGCCTTCGCCCAGAGCCAGAGAGATGTCCCCCCTTGCCAGCTTCACCCCAGTGCCAGTAAAGAGGGACCGGCTTGGGGACCTGACTCCTTGCTGTACAGGGACATGGGCTGGTCCACTGGACCTCTTCCCTTGGCCAGCAGAAAGCTGGTGGGGTGGAGAAACAGGACCTTGTGCTGCAGCATTTACTGTTCAGGTCATGTTGGCCATACCTGAGTCATAGACGTTATCCTGGCGTAAGCCTGGCAGGGTGTTTGCAGCGTACAACCATCAGCCCCTGTTTGGTTTTCAGAAATAGAAAAGCTCTAACATGTTTAGAAAAGTTGAGATTTGTCTTTAAAACTCTGGTTCAGATTGAAAAATATAAATATACAAATGTTTTTAAGGAGATATCTGCATCAGGTTTTGCTCTCTTCCTAACAGCACAGCCATCTATAGCTGTCTGGCTAAAGTCATCTGGAGAGACACAACAGCTCAAAACCACCCTGCTGCAGCCTTGAGAAAAAGGCCACGCAGCATGGATGTTCTTCAGATGTTTGATTTTATAAAAAAGTTCTTCTGGACCTCACTAAAGCAGACACACATAGCAGGGCTCTCTGTTGGTGCTGCAGCTTACCCGAGGAGCAGTCAGCCTGGCTGGGTTCACCCTGGCATCGGTGAAACCTGCACAACCTCCTTTCCCACACAGGCCCAGCCTACAGGGCTCAGAAATAGGGGCTGCGTCTGCCCTTGGCACAGAGAAAACGGCTGGTGGCCAGCAACGCATGATGTGCCAAGGCTTTAGCTGTGCTGAAGCTGACCATCTCTTCTAGTCTTCAGGAATTGTTTAAAATCCATGTGTAATTTAAAATCATAGAATCGCTTGGTTGGTCTCTCCTCCCAAGTCACTGGACAGGATGAGAGGAAATGGCCCCCAGTTGCCCAGGGGCAGGTTCTGATCAGACATCAGGAAAAATTTCTTCACCAAAAGGGATCTCAGGCACTGGCAGAGGCTGCCCAGGGAGGTGGTGGAGTGCCCATCTCTGGAGGGGTTTAAAAAATGGGTGGATGAGGTGCTCGGGGATCTGGTTTAGCAGTGGACAGGTGTGGGTGGACTCGGTGATCTCAAAGGTCTTTTCCAACTAAACGGTTGTATGTAAAAGCCGGCAGTGGCAGCGCGTTGTACAGTGCACTCCCTGTAGGTGGGAATTGCCAAGTTTCTAGGTCACTTTTTTTGTCTGCTCCAGATAGACCTGTGGAAGGCTTTGTGAAGGAAGGGCAAACAATGTGCTTCCCGTATAGAACACTAACTGCAGAGTCATGAACTCAAAATGAAAAAAAGAGGACGGTGTTGTCCAGCTGTCTCTGGGTCAGCATGCCTTTACTGGCCGCCCTTCCTCTGGGAACTTCGTGCATGGTCCCTGCAAACGAGGCTGGGTTTGATAATTAATAACGATACTGAAATGCAGCCATTCAAAAGAACGGCACTGGAACCACACATACAAACTAAAAATATTTTCCAGTGATGAGTTCAAGACCGATAAACCCTTTTGCATGTTGGGGGGGCTCCATACGAAGAAGAATTTGAAACATTGACCCTTAACATTTCCTGTCTTTCAAGCGCTGTGTTTTGCTCTCTAAAGGCTTACTGCTGACAACTCCTGATTATCTGGTGTAGCAGAAGGACTGGGATGACCAAGATGAAGTATAAACAAAGATAATACAAAGCATATGGCAATTAAATGGTAAGAAAATAAAATAAGAAGACTGAGCAGCACTGACCTGGGCAGGAGTGGCCATGGAAGGCCATGTGATGGGAAAGGGCTGCAGTTCATCCAAACCGTTTTGCAACTCGCTTTGAACCGCCCGTGTTCCCAACAGGGTTTATTTCCAGCCTGGTCAATCTGCCCATGAACGACTGAGGCCTGTTTTATTTTCCTACAGGGTTGTATCACTCCAATAAGGTGTTTTGCACTCTCTACGTTACTGGTGGTGGCACAAAGTGAGGTCAGCACAGAGGAATGGTGAGCATTTCACCCCTGTGGACCCACAGAAACCAGACCAGCCTGGCTGGTGGTGATGTCTTCCTTGCCCTGGCTCTGGATGGGCAGTGCAGGCTGGCTTTCCACGGCCAACTGGCTGTGACTAGAGTCCAGTACAGGTGTATGCAGTGAAGTGATTCAGGAATCGTTACCAGATGTTGTGAAATGTCTCCAGCTTCCAGCCAAGCTGCTGGGGGCTTTCAAAACAGCTAACCACTAGCTGGAAACTGTTTATAGAGGTGAGCAAAAGCCCAGAACATTCATTCAGGTTTGATTGTTCAGTGTGAGCCTGGATCCCTTCCTAAGGCTTGGGGTATTTGGGCAGGTTGGCTGCAGGGGAGACACGCAAAGCCTCATCAGGCAGCTTATTCGGGAGTGCTTGTGACTTTCTCAGATGTGCTTTTCCATCGGCTTTTTTCCAAAGTAACCATCCTTGCTCTCTCCCTCTGGCGCTGTGACCCTGGAACAAGCGTATCATAGTTTTGGCACGTTTGGGACACGCTGCCACAGTACAGCAATATTATGTGGCAAGCACAACATGTGTTTTGGAAGAGAGTTTGGTTTATTTTAGCTGATCCAAATTTACTTGACCTGTTTAATCCAGCTTTCACACTACATTATCTCAGTCACTGGGTTTGCTTTTAGGTCATGCCCCGCATAATGCATGCAGCCAGTTGACCTTTTATCTATATGTTTAGTTTTCCTAAATTATTTCCATGTAATTAATATAAAGTCTCAACATCCATGATGGGCCAGGCTGCTCCATTCTCCACGTTGTGCTTGGCAGGTGCAGAGTCTGGCCTGTTGAGAAAGGGGTAGTGTGGACACATCACGTTGGGGAGCCTCGACAGCTTCCTAGCTAGGTGCTATCTGATTGGATCAAAGGAAAATAGGATCATAGAGTTGCTTGGTTGGAAAAGATCTTTGAGATCACTGAGTTCCACCATACTTGTGCACTACTAAACCAGATCCTTGAGCACCTCATCTACCTATCTTTTAAATACCTTCAGGGATGGTGGCGTCACCCCCTCCCTGGGCAGCTGTGCCAGTGCCTGACAACCCTTTTAGTGAAGACATTTTCCCTGATGTCTAATCTGAACCTCCCCCGGCACAACTGGGGGCCATTTCCTCTCATCCTGTCATTTGGGAGGAGAGACCAGCTTACCTTTCAGGCTGTTGTAGAGTACAATGAGGTCTCCCCTCAGCCCCCTTTTCTCCAGGCTGAACAACCCCAGCTCACTCAGCTGCTCCTCACAACCCTTGTTTTCCAGCCCCTCACTGCCTTCATTGCCCTTCTCTGGATGCGCTCCAGCCCCTCAATGTCTGTCTCATACTGAGGGACCAAAAACTGACTGCAGCATTCAAGGTTGCTCCCTATCTAGACTGGGAATAAGTTAATATCCACTCAGCCGCTGTTGGGAAATCAACGAGGGGCAAATCTGGTGGTACAGGCAGCCCCATCCTGCTCTGGATGCTGGGCTGTTGCTTTGTGTGGTTCTTTGCTGCTCTGCATAGAACAGCAGCCAAGGTGAGTTCTGGTGCGCAGTGGCATGCAGGCTTGGAATCTGTCCCTCCAAATCTGGAGCAGTGGTGGTCAGAGGGAGGCTGAGGGGTGGCAGGTAAAGGTGTGAGTGCCAGCCAAGTCCCATGGCTGCTGCAGGTGGTCTCCAGTGCGTGCTAAACTGGGGGATGGGATGGCTCTGCTCAGAGATAGCACCAGGAGAAATGCCCCAGGTGTCACCAGGGGCTGATCAAGCCACAGCGGCTACACCCTCACCCTCACGCCTGTCGTACCCATGCTGTGGCTGAACATCAGCTTCCTGTCTTGCAGGGACTTTAGTGCAGTACCCTGAGAGGGTTTCATGTCCCATGCTAAATGAGATGATTGCTGTCAGCATCATTTCTTTAAAAGAGAGCTGCTCCATCCCCACTCCTACCCTTTGATTTCTCCTGCCAACAGCAACAACCATCGCCCCTGCCTGCCAGCCACTCCCCTGCCAGCCGGCTGAATCATCCTGGAGGTGGGTTTGGGTGCTAAAACTTTACAAGGCAGAGACTTGCAGCATACACTCAGATGCCCTGCCTGGAAACTGGCTCCCACCTCTGCGGAAAAAACCAGGCAGTCTCAATTAGGCATTCATGGAAAGTGGGGAACGAGCTGGGGCTGGAGCCAGAGGCTGCAAATGTTTCCACGTTTGCCAGCACCGATCTTGCAGACCCATCTGCTAACTCCGTCTTGGGCTCCTTCTCACTAGGCAACTAAACGTGCTAAAAGGAGAACTCGAGAAGATCATTTTCACACCCTGGAATAATTTCTTTTTGCCACACTGCAAAACCATTGCACCGTGTCACTTGTCTCCTGTAAGCAATATGCTTTCTGCCCTGAAGAGCGGTTGAGTAGTTCCACCTGGTTGAACAAAGAGGACTTCAGGCTATCATGGGGTAGAAAAATCAGATTCATCCCTGATGGGAAGACCTCCTAGAGCTATTGAGCTATCTAAGGAGTGACAGGAGGAGCTCTGAGAAGAAGAAAAGGTTGGGATTCTTTGGCTATAACCCAGCTGCAGGTGGCCAGGCATGGGGATTAACAGGGCAGCCAAGAACTCAGCTCTGGCCCAGTATGAAGTAGTGTTGTCTGCCTCGTAAGTGGCATTTTTAGTTCTCTGCAGACCCAGTAACCAGGACTGTGTGAGAAAGACCAGAAACCGCAATCATGACTTGATTACAGAGACCTCGCTTTGCCTCCTACAAAGGCGGTGAAATAGCTGTGGTCCCACACCTGTTTCTTTCTGATCTGGAGGTGGCCAGGGTTTGGCACTGGGTGAACCCTGAGAAGAGTTGGCCTAGAAACTTATACTTAAGTATAACTTAGACTTAAGCATAGAATCATAGAATGCTTTGGGTTGGAAGGACATTTACAGGTCATCCAGTCCACCTCCCCACAAGAGCAGAGACATCTTTAACCAGATCAGGTTGTTCAAAGCCGCATCCAACCTGACGCTGAGTGTTTCCAGGGATGGGACCTTCACTATCTCTCTGGGCACCCTGTGCCACAGCCTCACCACCCTCATTGGAAAAAATTTCTTCCTTATAGCCAGTCTAAACCCACTCTCCCTTAATTTAAAACCATCACACCTTGTCCTGTCCCTGCAGTCCCTGATCAAGAGCCCCTCCCCAGCTTTCCTGGAGCCCCTTTCAGTACTGGGAGGCTGCTCTAAGGTCTCCCCAGAGCCTTCTCTTCTCCAGGGGGAACAACCCCAACTCTCCCAGCCTGGCCTCGTACAGGAGGAGCTCCAGCCCTCGGATTGTCTCCATGGCCTCCTCTGGACTCGCTCCAACAGCTCCAGGTCCTTCCTGTGCCGAGGGCTGCAGAGCTGAACGCAGGACTCCAAGGGGGGTCTCACAGGAGCAGAGCAGAGGGGCAGAACCCCCTCCTATGCCCTGCTGGTCCCACTGCTTTCGATGCAGCCCAGGACACGGTTGGCTGCAAGAACGAATAACTTTCTTACAAGTACCACGGGCAGTGGAGAGCTCTGGGGTGTCCACCTGTGCCTCAGGCAGTTTGGGGCACGGGCTGGCTTGGATGGGTGTGAGAAGGCTCTTAAGGACGTGGGGAGGGGAGAGCACGTTACTGTAATACCAAATATTGCTTTTGCAAAACCAGGAGCGGTGCAAAGCACATAATATAACTGGAGGCTTGGAATAAAGGGGCCACAAAAGACCAATAACTGTGAATTGCAGGCAATAGAGGGCAGCTGAGAGAGGCAAGAGAAACCCAGGAGCTAGGAGGCATCTAGGGGCTCGATGGTTACAGTTCCAGTTGTTTCATGCACAATTAGTTACAAAGTAAATCTATAGGTGAAGGAGCCTGTGCTGAAGTTGATCAACCTTATAATCTAAACATACATGTGTTATTGCAGTCCCTGAAAAGATTGTAATCAGCTGTTTTTTTAGAAGATTTTATTTTATTTTATTTTATTTTATTTTATTTTATTTTATTTTATTTTATTTTATTTTATTTTATTTTATTTTATTTTATTTTATTTTATTTTATTTTATTTTATTAACCTGAGGAACAGGTTAACAGCTTTGGAATGAATTAATAGCACATATATATATGTTTATTTGTTTTATCCTTAGGTATCCCTAAAAGGGGTTGGTAACATGCTAGAGACCAGGCAGTACCTGGGTTAAAAGAAAAGCAGTTTTTGACTCTTAAGAAAACAAGAATACCTGCCAGTAGTGAAAATGAGGTTTATAGACCCATTACTGTAAAGTTAAACGCTACCAGCTGTATTGTCTACCTCTACAAAAAGAACTCAGGTGACAAATTTCCCCTGCTTTTCATATTTAGAAAGCTTTTTGAAATCTGCCAGGTTTGCTGGTGAGGTGTTGAAAAGAAGATCAGGTTTATGAAGTGTATTAAATTCTCATTTTAAAAAATAATCTAAGCTATATTTCACGTGTACAGCCCTTGAGGGAACAAATCACACATACCTTAGGCTGAACTTCACCTTTCCTGGGATTGTAAAGCTTTATTTGAGCCTCTATTTCTTCTCCCGTTGTGCTAAATTCTTGCAGGGAGGTGCACAGGGCTCAACCTTAGGAAGGAAATCAGGGGAGAAAGAGTTCACTTTCTCCTCTTGGCTACATTCATTTCACAAAAGCTTCCAGATGTAACTCCTTTGGTCGGAATATTTCTGCCTGCCTCGGGCTATTTCCTCCCCTCGCAGAGAGATGGGCAGAGATATTTATGGCAGAAAAGATAAATCGTAAAGTGTTTCTCAATCCAGCTCGGCATGTCCCGTGCTTTCCCCCTGGCTGCGGTGTGGTTTTACTCACACAAGAACACCTCAGGTCTCCAAACGTCTTGACGGGCTGTCCTGGTGTGAAGCTGCACCCCTGGAGTTCAAAGACATCATTTAAGATCAGTAATGGGGAAACAGGGGTGCAGGCTGAGGAACCACCACGTTAATTTGGGGTGTCCTTGGCTGTGGATCAGCGCTGGGCAAAGGGCAAGGCACAGCACGGCTGAAACCCACCTTGGAAGTGCACCATGACTTGGCCGTCTCCTGTCGCGGCACAGCGTGTGGCTCCGCCAGAGCCTACAACCTCATCCTAATGAGCTCCATTTACTGGACCTCTAGGATGCTAAGAGGTATTTAAACACCTCTTAGAAATTTTAGACGACTCAGTAAATTCCTTTGGTGACCCTAGAAGTCCATACGGTGAGGCTGATGGAGGGCTAAACTCTGTCCTGCAGCTTTGGGAGCAGGACCTGGTGGTGCAGCCCAACAAGCAGGAATGCAGTGCATGGATGCATTTAAAATAAACTCAACTAATTAGGAGCAACTTTTCAAACAAAAATATCTGCAATGAATTAAAAAATAAATACTGGTCTCACTACAGTAGTGGAAGATTCAGTTGTAGACCTCAAATTACAGTGGTGTTTCGATTAGTTCCCTGCCAATTACCCCAACTGAGCAGAAGTAGAGGTGAGATGGAAGGCTTTCTTCCAAAATACGAATGCTGGGGGCTGATAGGACAAGAGGGCATGGCTTTAAATTGGACAGAGGAAGGTTAAGATTAGACATTAGGAAGAAATTCTTCATGATGAGGGTGGTGAGACACTGGCCCAGGTTGCCCAGAGAAGTGGTGGTACTGGGAGGATCCAGGATGGGGGCTTTGATGTGATGTGACTAATTTGAAAAATAGTAACCTTGGTGTGCTGTTTAAAATGGTTTTCCATTAAGAATAACAAAAATCCCTGATATAAAAGCCTTTTTATTTTTCTTCAAGTGGGAATTACTTGACCCTTCCGTTAAGAGCAGAGTGCTGTGCTGTCTCTTGACCTCACTCCCACAGAGCAGCAGGACAAAGTGCTGGGCAATGAAAACTGAGGGAAAAGTAATTTGACTATTATTTTGATGCCATATTATTAATGCTAATTTGCTTTAAATACAAAAAAGTTATTTCTTTAAGGAATCAGAAAATGTGGTAATAGGGAATTAGGACTTTGCAGTTGCTCAAGTGTTTTTTTCTGGTCGCCACAGAGTGCTAAACCCAAGGTTTGGAGAGCCCTCAGTTCTTCTGATGGAAAGATGTATTTTAGTTCTGAGCTTGGCTTTGTGGCTTGTTTGCTATGGCAACTGTGCTAATGACATATATTAAAGAGCCGTGTGTTTTGTTTTTTCAACAAATAATTTACCAACTAGCTCTGAATATGTGCTTTTCCTTTCCATAGGGCTCAGCTGGGGGGATGTCGTTCAGAATTTAATGAAATAATCACTTTTTTTCAGGGCTTCAGAATGGCAGAGTTCCTCAGCCAGCCTCTCCCCCAACACATACCTGTGCACACGTGTGTGCATGCATTCTTGCTCTCTCTCATGTAGGCTAAATATGTGACATAAACAGTGTTATAAAAGTGTCCATCTGGGTAGAGATGATCGGGCATAAAAATGCGTGTTTTAAACATGTCTATTCAAATCTCTTTGTCTGGAGTGCTCTGCCTGGGGAGGTGGTGGAGTCACCGTCCCTGGAGGTGTTCAAAGAGAATTTGGATGAGGCACTTAGTGCCATGGTGTAACTGACAAGTAGGAGTAGGTGTAGGGAGCAGGTGTAGGTGTTGGGCCATAGGTTGGACTCGATGATCTCAAAGGTCTCTTCCAACCTTCCAATACTGTGATACTGTGAATCTGTCACGTTAGAAGCACGATACCTAAAGTCCAAAGTTAATTTCGTGACATCGTTATTTTAACTTCCATTTGCAACAGTATGGGCAGTGTCAACACAAAAATCTGCCTCTCATTAAACTTTGGGGACATGAGAAGAGCACTGCTAATAAGCAAGGAGCATTTAGCAGGCGTAGTTCTTGTCAACTTCTATCAATCACACGTATTTAGATCCAGTCCCCTACATTTTACGTGGCAGAGCTTAACGACATTTAAAAATGATGAATGCTCTGTTTCATTATGGCAACTCTCTGGCACCTAAAGGTTTCCTATCCAGCTATTAAGGATAGAAGTGGTGTCGGTGTTGGGTCATAGGTTGGACTCGATGATCTCAAAGGTCTTTTCCAGCCTTGTAATACTGTGATACTGTGGTAATACCAGGCAGTTAAAAACCAAGAACCGGCACGGTCACCCCAAGTTGTTCCACCAGCAGAGGAGACTTTGGGTGAAACTCGCTCACCCAGGATGTAACCAGCCGCATCACAGCTTCTTGGCTGCAGTGGAGAAACTCTGGTTCATGCTGTTTGGGTCATGGTTACGCTGGGCAGGCTGGCACCGCCAACACCAGGCTGCAGCTGGCCAGTCCGTTACCGGGAACCCAACACAACTAGTAAAGGAAGGACCATTCAAGAACACCATAGCACTCTCTTGCTGTTTTTTGCAGTACTTTAATACAGCATTAAAATGCTAGAATACTAGAGGAAAGCTGTATACTATCCAGCAAATAAGGCACATGTCGGAATGCCATTTTATGGACAATCCACAACAGAGGTTTTACAGTCTCTTTAGCAACGCAGTCGTCCGATGAGCGAGCTGTCATCTTGATTGCTGAAGCAGAACTGGTACCTCTGAGGCCTATGTCCATAGGTTTTGTTTGTTTTAGCTGTACAAGTTTATTAACAGTTACAGAAAAAGAAATTATACAAATCGCCAACTGAATCTGACAAGGTCAGTGGGTACAGCTAAACAAATGTAATAACAATTAGGTTAATTCTTTCTAAAGCTGAAGAAATTGATAAGATACAGTGTTAGTTTTAGCACTAGTACACAAGGCAGTGAGTGCTGTACTAAATAACCTTTTAAAGGAAACAAGAATCCAGTACAGGGTTGGACAGACCTCCCATTTTAGTACAGTAAAATATCAAACTAAAAACCCAATCCTTCATAATATAATCAAACTACATGAAATGTAAAGTGTAAAAATGCTTCAAATACGTGCACATGCATATTCTATATTGCTATGAGTTCTAATTAAAATAAACATAAACCCCTACAATAATCTACTTCAATCCTTTTCTCTTGCATCCTTTGATTGATATTATTGCTGTAGCTGATACTGCATAGCTGAGCTCACAGTCTGCAAAGAGTTGTGAAAGTCAAGTTGTCAAACAGCGTCCCGACCAGCTCTCTTCCCCTCTGCTTACGGGGAAGGAAAGAACCACCATTTGAAACCCAACGCTTGTGCTTCGGAGTTTCTGAAAGCCGAGCCTCTACGGTGCTTTCAGCATCTTCTGTGTCTCTCACGAGGCCATAAAGTGACACAGCTTACTGTTACTTGCTCCTCACTTGCTACATGTCTAGTGATAGCTTTTCCTAGCAATCCTTCCCCAAATACACATAAATAAACCGTATAAGCATTTTCATATAAGTCTAAGCACTTGAATAATATATTGGTTACTTAATACTGATATTTTCACCCAAGGATAACAAAAACAATATGGCTTAAAGAATTGCAAGGTTTTTTTGTCAGAATTATGTACCAACTTTCATATAATATTTTATGTAGACAATATTTCCTTCTTAATGTAGTTCTGTTGCATACTTTATACAGACAAAAGCATTGTAAAAAAAAAAAAAAAGTAAATTACTTCCATAAATATTTTCTTGAGGATACATCCTTAGTTCTGCAAAATACTTAAGAAATCTCTTACCTGTTAGTATCCTAGTTGAGAGGAAGGCCCTTCTGAAAGCTTCCAAATTGTAAAAACTTTTCCGCAGAAAACAAACAATACTTTTTTTGAAAAAGGCCCCCAAATATATACAAAAAAAGTTACTGCAAAGAGTTTCCAGATAACAACTCAGTATTACAAGAAATATTTGTAACCATTCAAAAATTTTAACATCTAAAAAGGTTTCCAAAATACACACATAGTATTAAAAAAAAAAAATTGAAAGAAACTCTATGTCAAGTATAACTCAAGATAAATACACATCTGCAAGTAAAACTGTAAAATACTTCATACAGGGGTAAACATTTATATCAATCATCTATAGCTAGTAACTGCACACGATTGTCCCTTTGAAATTCATCCTAGAAACACAAACCATCATCCCTATATCGAAGATCTCAACCAGCCCTCTGAGCACTTCAGCAATGTAGCAAACTGAACGGACAGCAGTGGTTTTGCAGATAGGAAAGGGAGCTGTGTGGAAGCCCAAGGCGAGGGGAGCGATATCTTAATGATTTGTGTACGGGGATAGTTCCATCACAGTTTAAAATATGCTGGCAAAGGCAAGTGGAAAACGTATGTCAATTCGCTTCACTTGAAAAATAAATGATGACTTACTGCGTGCTGTTCAGTGGACAACTCTTAGGGTCCATAATAGGAAAAAAAATAATCTACATGACTGCAGGACAAACAGAACTAATGTAGGCAGTCTGGCATTTCAAAAAGCTCTCGGCTTTCAATGTTTTAAGTAGTTTTATTTTTGGAATTACTGTTAAAGCATCACAGGTATGAAACTCCTGTATGGTCAAAATTTCCTGGTATACAAAAAAGGAAAATGTAGATAATACTTCTCGGTATAAGGCTTCTCTCAGACTAACTTCACATTTTTAGTTTACAAACTAAGTCCCATATAATGGGGAACTTCAAAATACACCTATTTTCAGAAATAATATATACTCTTGTGTATTTATCTGAAATTAAAAAGCAATTTTGAGACAAAAAGGCCTCAAACTTTGCTTGTGTGGCATAATTTTACATCTGTGGTAGCAGCAGTACAAACTGGCTAAAATGGGGCCATCCTTTAAATGACGGGGATTTTTCTTCATTACCATTAAATGAAGTGTTTGTAACAACTTCACTGGAACTGCATCCAGTTAAAGCAGCTAAAAGCCTCCGCCACACTTTGCAAATCACCGATGCTTCTCTCCAGAGCAGCGCCAATGCCAACGGCAAATCCCGTGTGAAATGTTCTGACCAACTCAGGACACAAATTGTGCTTAGTGTTTTTTTAAAAAGAAATAACTGAAGGTTTAAAAATCTCCAAAGAACTGGAAAAGGGAAAGAAACAAAGTGTGGTTTGGGTGGATTGGTAGGCAGGCAACAGCAGGCACTTGAGGTTAAAAATCCAGTTCACCAAATAAATGAGCAGAGCCAAGTTTCTCTCAGTACACCCCTAAAGAATCCTCAACTGAGGGAAGCCTGGAGTGATTTAAAACTCTTTTTACTGATGTTTACTTCCCTTCTGCTAAGACTGTCTAAAAGGACCTTAAAGATTACTAGTTGATCTTCTAAATGCAGAGCTGAATAAAGAGGACATTGGAAAGCATTCAGAAAAATCTAAAGAGGCAAATTAACTCATCTTTCTAGTCAAAAAATTGAATTTTTTAAGGTTTTTCCAATTTGGAAAGAGCTGGTTAGGTCTACAGGGGAATTACCTTTGCAGGGGGGAAAAGAAGAAGTTTTATAATCATAATTCATTTTATAATCAATCTTGAACATAGAATTCAGAATTTTCCCTTCTGTGCCATTAATCAAAACCCAACGGTCATGAGCAATTGTGTGTTACTGCTGCGGGGGTGTTTTTCCAGCAACCCCCCAAACTATCTAGAGCAGAGCGAGGAGCAAATGCCCAGGGCTGAATGCAACAATCCTGTGAGCAAACCTCACACACCCTCCCTCCCCATCCCACTCTGGGCAGGGATGGATTTGTCTCTGACTTAGGCAGTACAAACTATAGCAGTGTCACTTCTTGCTTTCCCGCGTGCTTTGTTCTTTATCTGCTTTTTCCCCTACTTAAGTGCAGGGGAAAATCTGTTCTTGCTATTTCAAATATGCTAAATAATACTTAAATACTTTATAGGTCTGCTGCCTAGGAAAGTATCACTGATATAAATATTGAACTCTCATAAGGATGCTTTAAGGATTATTATTAAAGTCAATAGCGTATTTTTAGGAACCTTATTTTAAAGTACAAGCTAAAAATCCATAAGCAAATGGCATTGCCATACACTGTTGAATCTGGATAAACAAATTTTAACATTAAAATAGCAACAATTGCATGTAGCGGTGTCTTTGAGTTGGTCTTTGTTCAGAACTTGGTGGTGTGCTGTCTGTTGGTGTTACAGCAACAGATGTGCTATTTTACTGATCTAGTGGTTATTGTAAGATGGAAATTATTTCAACACAGAAAAAAAGGTTAATAGCAACATCTTGGTTTCAGAGAGAAAATAAAAGAAAGTTTTCCCTTATCCTAATCTAAAAGAGTTTCTCTACATGTCCTTTAGCTGGATGTGAAGCACAAGGCAAATTTTGTTCCTTTATTATTAAGTGCTCAGGAAGAAAAAAAATAGATCTGATTTAGTATGTGTCTCTCTCAATATTATTTGTGCTTAAAACAAAATAGGAAGATTAATACCAGAGGTCAAGTTTTGAAAATCCACCCCTAGATCTGCCTGTGTATTTTCTTATTCTTATTTTTAAGGGCAGATTAGCATCTTTGTTTAGAGAACTTGTCTCTAACCTGATTTATGAGTCTGTGCAAAAGAATGTGTTTCCATCTGAAAATGCTAAAACTGAGAATCTTCACTGAAGCAACTGAACTGTTACTAGCCTTAACATTCAATAATGTTATTTTCAGCTATTTTAGTTGATTGAATTGCCAACTTGGCAAAACTAGTTTCAAAGTGATTAATTTTAGCATTACTTTTCATCCAGTGATGGCAAAAAACTTACAGATGCATAGTAAGCCTCACGACTCTCCCGCGAGATAGGTACACTGAAGTAGAATTATTTCCATTTTTCAGGGAAACTGAGGTCCAGAAGGATCCTGTGACTTGCCCCAAAGCTAATGGAAGAGCCAATGGACTCCATGGCAGGAGTCTCCAAGTTTATCCTACTGACCAGTAGGCTGGGGTCACTTGGACTATCTATCCATAAACAATGAAGTTTGCAAGATAGGTACCTGGCGCTACCACCAGAATAAACAAAACAATTTTGCCCTGCTGATGGCGAAGCAGAGAAATGGCAAAATTCCACCCTACAACAAATTTGCAGAGTGCTTCGTGTTCCGTATACGCATGCTTACTGTAAGTTTTCAATTTGCTTTGAAGAGCTTCACTGTACATACCAGTAACACCCCGCTATAACTCGGCATAAACCCCCTCTGTCTTAGCATTATGCAATTAATCCTCCAAATAAATTGAATTCGCATCAAGTTACTTAGGCTTCAGCGTGTTCCCACTAAGTCTCATTCACACAAACGAATCTCTCTAAAGGAAACTTCATAAAACCAGAAACTGTTGATTTAAAAACCAAAACAAACATTATCCCTGTAGGTTTTGTAGTGAATAACGCATACAAATTGCTTGTTGTGTCCTTTTGCCAACGTACTCCTATGTAGACATGCAAACAGGGGACTGTCTTGAGGTACTTTAAGTTCATGGTATTTCCCGGTCCCTGACGAGATATTTCTTTGCAGCAGGATGCCCCCGCACAAAGTTCTACCTGAAATGGGACAACGAAACAGAACTCCTGCATCTCTCCTCAGATACGCGGGTGTTTCGGGGAGACCTAAAGAGGGAAGGTTACATAGTGTTCTCCATGTCCCTAAACACCCCTATGGCTAACGAGTTTTACATCAGAAGAAATTTGTACAGTAGAAAACAGGACATAGAAATATTTCCAGAAAGTGGCATTAAAACTCTCATAAATAGTAAGTTTGGCTAATCTTTCAACTAAGAGTTTTGGGGACAGCTTAAAGTATTCTTATTCCCCCTTATTCACAGTAAATTTAGTGTGCATGCGGCCGAAGGAACAGCCCATACACCTCCAGGGACCATTTCAGCGGGATTATATGACAAGAGAAGGATCTGTTAATCGCACAAGCCAGCCAACATTTTCTCCTCCACAAAACCTCTTGGAATCCTTCCTGATGCTCTGGGTCCCATTATGGTATTCCCTTTCTACCCAACCCCACACACTCAAACAATTATTCACTTTTTTTTGCCACATCCTGCAAAAAATAATTTTGCCGAAGCCCTGCCCAAGCGATGGTAATAAAGAGAAAAAGTCCAAGAAAGCAGCAGCACAAAACTCTCAGACTCTCTAAAACTGGGAAAACAGTAATTTTCTTCTTTTAAGCTGTGGCTTGTTTCATCTTCCTTTGTCTTGTCATATAATAGGAATAACGTTCCTGTTCTGGGTGAGTGCTTGCAATTAGTGGCCCCACAGTTACTCAACCTCTGCAAAAGCCATACACATAGCATATATTCCTCGTGAATATTATACCTTGCCTATTTGAAGAGTACTTCATTTCACCTGGCCATGATATAGGGTCTGTGTAAACAATCCGCAGAACCTCCAGCCACGGTTCTGTCGTGAACACTTATCGGTAACGCTTTATATATGTGTGTGTACATATATATATATATATAACTTTACATATATATGTATGCATACAAATCATAGTCCTGTAAATACCTGCTGCATGCGTGCGCATGCACAGGAGAAATGTTACATTCTATTAACGGTAAGGCATATTATTAGATAGGCAATATTGGCAATTATTTTAGCATTTATCTTGATTTGTTGTGTTGCTGCTGATCGCACGCTGCCAGAGGATCTTGAAGGATGATGGGGACGGGAAGAGGCCACTTTGAAGGTTTATTGCACACGACGGCAGTAGTAGCCCAAAACTTTGCACTTCTCACACAGATGCTGGGGATGTTCTTTGCTCTGATCCGAAACATCCAGGCCATCCGGCTTTTCCAGGGGTCTCTGAAATGAAGGGAAGGAAATCAGATTAGATCCAAGGTTTTGTCACTGTTTCTTTGAGCACGTGAAGCCAACTTTTCTGCTTAACTGATCTTTATTCTAGCAATTGTAAAGGGGTTGTATTTCTTCCCTGAATGGATGAAGCACTTCCTCTCTCCCTCTTTGCAAAGGTTTGTGGTGGCCTCGCAACTTAATGTCACTCTTCTTCATAAAGTTGGTGGTAATTTTGCTGTAGACAAATTACTGAACTGGGGAAAGCAGCCACACAGAAGAGTTCATTCTCTTGGCTCCAGTGAGTGAGGTGTCCCAAAGGCATGAATACATGTCAAGCATGGGAACTCAGTTACCCAGCAATGCCAGCAGGGGTTACCAACATTAAGATTAGCTGCTACGACAAGAACACTGTCTTAACTATGCACGGCTATTATAAAGCTAAATGAAGTTTTTCTGATGCTCAGTTCCATATTTCTGAGGCTGAAACCTTTGCTGTAGAGCACCTGCAAAGCTATTAATAGCAACCCCCCCAAAACTCACCCAAACAAAAACCCCCAACCTCTTCACAACACAGTCCTTTGCCCTGAACCTGAGTAATAAATCGACTACGTGTTTTTAATAATAATAGTTGTGAAATCACAGGCTTGGAGGTATATTTGGCTCAACAAGGGAATGAAACTGCTTTGGTCTTAGCAGACCTTTGTTTAATTTTCCATGACATGTGAAGGTTTTCACAATCACTCTGAAAATACAATACCCTGTTAAATGTTGTAGCAATTTTAAGTGCTTGGCAAGTCTAATAAGTAGAGAGGTGACAGTGATGTGAAGTAGAACCTCTTAATGTGCATCATTTGTTTGAAAAAAACCCAAACAAAATGCCCTAACCCATAATTTGTCTGGGTTTGTGAAATCTCCTGAAAGCCTGTCCCATTGCACAGTGCTTTCCCATGGTTGTTCTATGGGACTGTGGTAGGGACAGAATGCGGTGTGACATCTGAAAACAAGCCAGAATCTTCTTGTTGTTCTCACAAGGATACCGAACTCTTGCTTATCTTTTCAAAATGTGATTCTTGGAGCAGGGGGTAGATACATAGAAATATAAAGTTATGGCCATTTATTTTTTCACACCTTTATTGAGAAGTCCTAAAGACTTTTCTGTAAAATCTTAAAGTACCCCTGATCCATCTGAGCGGTCTTTTATACGTTCTTCATTCCAAAGTCACCCATCTTGTGGACAGGAAGAACAGAGACATTCAAAGCTTTTTGGTTTTTTGAGGCTAGGTAGTGCTGCAAGAGCTGCTCTTAAAGCAGAGAATAGAAGGGTTTCTCAGCTCTCTGAATAGCTAAAATAACACCAAATATGTTCTACTGCCCTGAACAAGGGATGTCTGCAATTTTTTGCTTGGTTGTATTGCAAGTCCAACGCTTATTACACTGCACATCTAGTAGAAACAGTATGTGGGAGTAATTCAGTGGTGACAGCCAACAGTTTGTCACCGATTCAATGTTCTTATCCATGATATTGCCTTAAGTTCTATCTGCCCTGGACTACATTTTATAAGTCTTTGCGTTTAACTTAATTTACAATTTAATTGCAAATTGGTTTTCCTATACCAGGTAAGGGATAAGGAAAGTAGATGGACCGCCATCTCTTCTAAAACCTTTAACCTCCCCTTGCAGCCTCACTGAGCTTTGAAATCACTTGCTGAAAGTCAGCACGTTAGGATCTGAGAGCAGAACCAACAATCCTGTTTTTCTAGGCTTGCAAGCCAACCACAAATGCAGGCAGTGCTTCTGCCACAACACACACAAATTGAATAAGTTTATTTGGTCAGAAAACTGCCCTTCTGCCTTTTCTACCATTCCATCAACATCTGCCCACAGATTCTCTTCATGAATTTGCGTTATGTGAAAGTAGTCAAAGATGATAACTCAGGTTCAGGAGTCCCCGGAGTTAATTTATGCTCCTCAATGGAGAATCTGAAAGTTTTGAAATGCTACACTTAAAACAGGCTCTTCGACTCAGTTCTGATTGCTTCTACATGCTAGCTGTGCTCTGATTAAAGAGAAAAAATACAGCAGTTATCATGTTTATTGATATAAGCCAGATTTTTTTAATATGCAAGGCCTTGGGAATCATTTTTCCTGGAAATAGTGCAAAGGACATTGGGAATGCCTTGAAGTGCCAAGAGTTTTTGGATGGTTTTCAGAAACAATAGCTCTTGGTGGTTTGCTTTCCCCCTGCGTTGATTGAGCTCAGCTCTTTTGGCCTGCAAAACATTTCAATTTCAGAAATGTTATTGTTACCAGCGTGTTACGACACAGAGGCTGAGGAGAGAAGGGTTATGAACGCAGGAAAGCAGGTTGCCAAGGGCCAGCTGGAAGGAGTGGAGCTGAGCAGAGCCCCAGCTACGTTTCTGGTGAGGCAGTAGAGGGCTGAGGCTTTGAAACCAGTCGTGTGCTTGTGTGGTTTGTGTCCCCAAACCACTTCAATCCAACTTTTGCATAAAATGAAGGTCTGGCTTATCTCCATTTGCCATTTTCTCTTCATGCGTTTCTTGTAAGGCAAAAAACTCTTCAAAATCCCTGAGAAGCAACCATTCTTGTCCTGCTGCTGTTTGTTTCTTACTAATTGTTCACGACTTTAAAGTATTGATTTTACACCCCTGCAACCTTTCTAACAGCACGCTAACAGGGCAGGGTGTTAGACAGCCAAAGAGCTGTGTGTCCATCAAGGTTGGGCTTCCTCGGCACAGGCTGATCGTGGACAATTCTCACCAGCTTTGGTGTGGTGGAAGCAGGAGGGGAAGGAGAAGGTGCTGGTGCAAGAAGGGTTTGACAGGATCAGGCTGGGGATTGCCTGAATTACACACAGGATTGGAACAGCTGTGGATGCTGCAAGAGTTTGGGTTTAAAAGATGGGTAAACAAGTTTCTCAAGCATATGGTTTAGTAAGGTTGGACTCGGTGATCTCAGAGGTCTCTTGCAACCTGATGATTCTGTGATTATAAGAGTTCTGTGCTGCTGCCGAGAGGCTGGTAGCATGACAACTGAGCCTTGCACTTGGAGAGGGTCTGGAGAAGGGTACAGGCTATTTGGCTGGAAAAATAATTCCTTTCCTTAGAAAGAGATGAAATGGAGCTTGTAAAATAACAGAAAATCCTGCTATGTTTCTCTAGGAAAGATATGCTTTTTTTCCATTAAACATAGTTTAAATATAATACTTCAATTTTCATTGTATTTTTTTTTTAAATGCAAGTATGCAGGATTTGGCAGTTCATACTTTCAGTAAAAACTACAGGAATGGGCACTCTTACATTGTGCTGCTTTATTTAATTTTCTCCTAGTAGTTGCTGGGTGGAAATAATCTTGTGCAACCCCACCGGGAAAGCGTTTGCTGGTAGTGACTAAAGCTGTTGCCTCGGGGGAATGAAGCTGAAATAAATTTAGATTTATATAGCAATTCCTGTCCTGCAAATTAACTTCTGACTGTGACCTACTGCTGTCCCAGCCTATGTGCACTAAATGACTCGCATTCCCCATAACTTAGTTAAATCCCCCCTACCTCAAACCAAAAAGCTCACCCTTAGGAAGTGTCAGGTGTCAGCAAAAGCATCACTAGGGCATCCTTAAGGCAAACTGCTTCCATTAAGCAGCAGACTGGAATAATGTAACTGCTCGTGTTTGAATTTAAGAGCTTGCATATATTTTGCTGTCAAATAGGGCAGTTTGCACCGCTGACGGATAAAGATCATGTCAAAATCTGAATGTAAGAAAACATTTATAAGTAATTTGGCCTGGCCTAGTGGGAGGTGTCCCTGCCCATGGCAGGGGGCTTGGAACTGGATGATCTTTAAGGTCCCTTCCAACCCAAACTGTTGTATGATTCTATGAATTTTCTGGACTTGTTACCTCAGGTAATAATGGAGCAAATGAGATGATTTAATGACAGATTAGGTATGTGAATAGAAATGGATCTACAACTAGAGCTGGCAGGGTAACTGTTAGGTTAATAGCCTTAAGCAGCCACAGTTGGCTAGGCTTCCCTCAAGACACACACATGCTACAATGAATTTGACAATTTTTAGTCCACTCAAAAGTTGTGCACTGGGGAAACGCAGGAAATGCAATGTTCATTCTTGAGCAGCAGCCCCTCTGTTTTTCTGTCTGCCAAGGGGGAACATGGACATTACCGACACCGTCCGCTGTTGCTGAGGACCTGAGAGTGGTAAGAAGGCTGCAGAGCAGAGGCAGGATGCTCAAGGAGAGCAAGGGGTCTCTGGGACAGGCCAGCTAGGAATGAATGATAACTGCATGAGCTAAATGGCAGAAATCTTTTGAGTTTAGAGAAGTCTGGAGCGATCTGCATTCCCACTGCTGAAACACACAAGGAAGAGCTTGCTGGGGAGGGTCATTAAGTCTAAAGAGACAATAGATCGTACTTGTAGACATGAAACCGATAAAAGTTTATTGGTGCTGAGTGATCAGACCCATCCCTCTCCAAACTGAGAGAGGTGGCTGTGCACGCGCCTGGGTACAGGAATTGTGATGGGACCTCTGCATTGCCTGGGGAAGTAATAGTTTGGATATCCTGAAGAATGTATTTACATACCAAATCATTTCCAGTCCGACAATAAATTCCTGACAGCTGGAATAAAATGGTGTCCAAGAGGACAAGTCGGTCACCAGATGGCTGGTTCTGCACCAGTGCAACAGCTGTCATCACAAACAGCACTGGAGTTAGCCACAAAGTCAGGGAAGAAGCCTTGATAAGCAGCCAGCCAGGAAGCAATCACAGGTGCAGATGTTGCCGCTGTTGCGGGCAGGGGAAGAAAATGAGAATTCAAAGCTTGACATCTGGGCCGTTACAGTGCCCAGAATACTGGTGGATGGTTGTAAGGACTGGCCGTGTGGCTGGAGCAGGGTAGAAGGAGCATAAACAACTACAAAATCCAAATTCTTTGGAAGAATAAGAGGCAGGCTTAGGTCTCATCTGAGCCTTCTGTTTATGTTTAGAGCAGCTAAAGTAACTACCCAGGAAATAGCCTTTGGAAAAGCCATAGAGCAGCTTTGTCAGGGTAATTCTTTGGTCTCTTGATTACTGAAAAAGTCTTGAGCTCAACTGGCCTCCAATTTTCGCTGCATGTCCTGTGAATTCCTGTAAGCACTCCCATGGGGCGGCTTACTGCTTGAGGGATGGAGATGGAAATCCAAAAGGAGGAACACAGTGGAACAATGTATTCACAAACTCAAAAAATGCATGCAGAGCTTCCTTGGGACAAGGAGCAGTTTTACAGCTCAGATGCAAAAGATTCCCCAATTCCCCACTCTGTGGATGAGCTGGGAATGAACGGCAACAGCCCTGCTATCAGGCTCTTGTGTTGCTCTTTTTTAATATATGCTGCATCATCTCTCTTCAAGGTTTAGAGCTGTATTTATAAAGCACTCTGAAGTATATACACAGCTGTAAAAGTGCTGAGAAGACTTTTCCTGCCCCAGAGAGATTAAAAGCTCATTCTCACAGATAGGGTTATGTGGAGTAAGAGCGCAGGGCTGAATTGAGACATTCCTTGTGGAGAATTGGCACGGGATCACTTCCTGGAGTGAAATGAGCCTCCAGGAACAAAGAGCAGGTGGCAGGGAAGTGTGGCTGCTCTCCTCTCCAGGGATCCACTAATGAAAGGTATGCATAGGAAATCAAGGTCTGAGCAGAGCCGCACAAGCCATTCGCAAGCCCAGCACATGTGCTTGGATGGCTCCTCCAGAGCTATCCAGAGCGGAGATGAGCATCGTCAGGACTCTGATATTATTGCCTGAGCCATGGGAGTACTCAGACATGAACCAGCCCTTTTGAGACCATGTGGACAAGCCATATAGGACCAAAAAGTCCAAAGATTGAGCAAAAATTAATTGAGGAAGATGAAAGAGACAGAGGTGAGGACTCGAGAAAAGGGCAAGCCTAGGAATTGAGAATAAGCTCCCATTTCACTGTAACGAATGCCAAGCAATCCTGAATATAAGGATTTCAATTTTTCTCCTAAACTGGGCAAAGGCATCCTAATCTCCAATATTCACAATGAGGCAGCAGTGCATGTGGTTATATTTCAGTTACTGAATAGACTCTACAGAGGTCGATCTAATTGGTGAGAATCTGAGGCGATGCAGAGCTACTTACTTGGCAATACCAGAGGCTGGAAAAGTATCCTCAGAGCAGGTTGCTATGTCTTGTGCTCTATCCACACCTCCCTTTAACTGTCCTTTTTCCACCCAGAATCAGATGTGAAATAGAGGAATTTAATGTGATCTGATATTTTTTGTTCAGTTTACATTCAATACACACTGTAGGGAATGGAGATTTTTATAACATCCTCTCTGCAGGGAAATGTGGTACCTGACATGGTCTGAGTTGTTTGCAGTTTAATAACTTTTAGTCTGGGAGGCTCTTGTAACGTGACAGAAGTCTAGTGGATGTTGAGGAACCAACAGTGATTTGCATCTGCTCATAAAATGACCATTAATTTCTTAAAATAATCATAGAATCTTTAAGGTTGGAAAAGACCTTTAAGATCATCCAGTCCCAACACCACTGTGCCTACTAAACCACAACCTGAAGTGCCACATCTAGACGCTTTTTGAACATCTCCAGGGATGGAGACTCCACCACTGTCCCGGGCAGCCTCTGCCAGAGCTTCACTGCTCTTCAGCAAAGAAGTTTCTCCTAAACCTCCCCTGGTGAAGCCTGAAACCATTTCCTCTTGTTCTATCACTTGTTACTTGAGAGAAGAGACATGTTCAAGATAACCCTTTTTATCTGTTAGGCTGCAATGATGCATTTACCAAATGGAAGGGAAAGGAGTAAGAAAAGGAGATAATTAATTTTCATCTCATTGCGGAGAAGAAATATTGACAAAATGGTGAAGTAGGAACAATTTATTTCACTAGATGTAAATAGTGTCTGAGCTTGGATGGAGGTACATCTTTTGTTGAATTTTAAAAAAAATCCACTTATGGATTCCTTGTACTGTGATGACTCTGCAGTGAAAGAATAGACTACAAAACAATACTGATTTTGTGAATGGAGTTAAAATGGCGTGAGAGAAACATGGCTTCTAGGGAGAGGCAGCATCTTTTCTAGATTAATTGTTTAAGTTGGAAAAACTGTCTGACAGTGACAATACTCTGATCCCATATAGTGATTAGGAGCACATTATTAGTTGAGGACATCCACTGAGATGAGGGAAAAAAAGTGAGAAGGAACTCAAACATAAATGAGGACTCCCCTATGGTAGGTGCCAACCAAGTAATCGAAATCTAAAGAATCAATAGGAAATATATACAGAAAACTTTAAGGCGGTGTAGCTGTGCTGATTTAAAAAATGCTATGTGCACAATAAGCTTGCTTTGTGCTTTAACTCTCAAATTAGAAATATTTAACTCTTCATTAAGTATCTTTCACTGTGTTTTTAAAAAATCTAGTTATTTGTGTCAGAATAGCAGTGACTGGGGAGAGCATATTTTCCAGAATAACACAGATAAACGCTGAGAAATGTTTAGACAGTCTGGTGTGGAGCTGGAGGCTCGGACAAAACCCACCCATGGGTCAGACAACACTAGGCTCTGTCAAGAAGCAGCGCTGACCTCACGCAGCCTAAGCTGGCTCTCTCCTCCTGTTGTGTCTGTGCATGATCTGATGCTGGTTTCTTTTCCATCTGGGTATTACTGAGGGAGCTGGGGTTGTTCGGCCTGGAGGAGGCTCAGGGGAGACCTTATTGCCCTCTACAACTGCCTGAAGGGAGGCTGTAGTGAGGCAGGAGTGGGGCTCTTCTCTCAGGCAGCCAGTGACAGAACAAGAGGACACGGTCTCAAGCTTCACCAGGAGAGGTTTAGGCTTGANCTCAGTAAGAGCAAAAGAGAATAGAAAAAATGATGATAGCAACACAAATAGGAGCTGATGGAGGTGAGGCAGAGGCAACAAATGGCATGTAAAATCTTTCAGCTGTAAGTTATTTGTATCTGGAAGCCCAGGTGAAATGCATTCTTGAAGATCTCAAATGGCTGCAATATCTGCTGGTGGGACAGGAACACATGGATATGTGAGATAGATGAGAAAAAAAAGCTCTTCCACATCCTGAATTACAGTGTCCTTAGGGAATGATGTGGAAATGGTTATGGGCTTCAGCTACGGAAACCTGCTCTGCACACGCTGTGATAATCCCTTTGAAAACACCATGTACACAACTCCAAGGCAAGCCCAGCTTACAGAAGCACCATTGGCTGCAACCCTTCCACAGTACGTCTTTGACTTTCGTGCTGCTATGGAGATTAGATTCCTCTAGCTCTACCATGAGGGGCAACTCTGCCCAAGGGACTACTTGCAAACCTTCTTTACTACAAAATCCACTTATTCCTAAGTCTATAATGCCTCTTGTATAGTGTCACGGTATCACAGTATCATAAGGTTGGAAAAGACCTCTGAGATCATCGAGTCCAACCTATGACCCAACACCTACACCTACTCCTACTCGTCAGCTACACCATGGCACTAAGTGCCTCATCCAATCTCTTTAAACACCTGCAGGGATGGTGACTCCACCACCTCCCCGGGCAGTGCATTCCAATGGCCAATCACCCTCTCAGTGAAGAACTTCTTCCTAATGTCAAGCCTAAACCTCCCCTGGCGAAGCCTGAGACCGTGTCCTCTTGTCCTGTCACTGTGTGAATGGGATACCTCTCAACTAATAACTTCTGACACTTAGAACAGCAGCATAAAAGATGGAAAGAATTTATAAGAACCAGGTAAATATTTATAAATTTGTGTTATAGATCAGCATTCTTGTGATTTTTTTCACCCTCAAGACTGTACTACCATGCGTGTGAAAAATCACTTAAGTGTTCAGCCTGGATTTTGGTGCAGTTGTCTACGCAAGCTGTCTAAACGGAGGCAAGGAACCAGAGACCTTGGAAGCTTTGAGAATGTCTCATGTAAGTTCGTGAAAGAAAATCGCTTAGCTTCCCTTCCATAGAAATGCTTCCACAAAAAAGAGGTCCTTGCTGCTTCTCACTTACAATACAGTTTCCAGTCACAGTTGTGTCAAGGAAATTACATTGCAATTTCTAAAGATGACATCTTGTTTTCAGGTTTGGAATCAGAGTGGCATTTAGCCCAAAGAAAGGGGAATGGATCACAATCTCTGGCCAAGAGAATCAGATACTCACTGGCTCATCCAAAGACAATTTTGTTGTAAAGTAGAAAAATTCCCATGAGAGAAAGAAAGCCTGATCATCTCACAGTAAAGCATGCCAAGTTTAAACTAAAGCTTCTGCCACAAGCTTTAAACACTACATTTTAACTCAATTCATAATGTTTCAAGGTAATAGCAATTCTAATTCAATATTTTGGCTGCATATTGGAATGCAAGGTTGCCATACAGACTGAGCCAAATCTTGCCCTTAGAATTAGATGAATATGCATATGTGTACAAGAGGAGGAATTATAGTTGATTTGATATTCCTGGGTGGGATAAAGCTTAATAAACTTATTTGTATTTCCTCTTCCTTCTCGTTGCAATTATTTTCAATATTCCTCTGTCTTCTCATCATAATAAAGTCTCTCTTTCAGGAGATTTTTTCCTGACACCTTCCTCTCTAAAATCTCTCAAAATGGTATGAATTGTTCCTTATGAGCCCATGGAAAGAGTTTCTTATAGGAATTTTGCAAGCACTTCGGAAACTAATGAGACACCTAAGGCTCCTGATTGAATTTCCTTTGCACCTATTGCAAGTATATCCAAATGATCTGCCTATGGTTTGAGCAGTACCTGAGTGGGCAGCAGGTAACGTGACCCATGCTGAGCTATGTTTATTATTGAGATTCAGCTAGGATGAATTATACCCCAGGCAAATCACAGCTCCCAAACTCTCTCAAAAGAATTCTCACCTTTTCTGTCCACAAGAATTTTCTGCAATATTATGAAATCCTCCTCAAATTTTTTCCATGATGGCCGAAGTTCTTTTTCATGGGGCTGTCAAAAGTGACTTTCTGCATGAGAATTTAGCTTTGACAACCCGTCTGTAGCCTGGTTTGTCAGGGAAACATAGGGTATGAGCTCGTGCAGTTGGTCTGTCTGTCTCTAAAGATTACTGAACTGCTTGACTGCTTGTGACAAGTTCTGGTGGGATAAAAGCATGAACTGACAGTTTCCCCATCATGAGCTGGAAATGCAGGAAATTACATCAAGGGCTAGATACAACTGCAATCTGCAGGGAGCAGGAAGGAAGGCTGTGTGCACCATGTGAGCTGTGAGTGACAGGATGGCACATACGACTTTCCTAGCAGAGCTGCTTTTTAAACTTGACCCTTTCAGCTTAACAGAAGGCTTCCTCTTAAAGTTTTTTGCTTGGGCACTTGGTATTGTAGAAACAGAAACCTCTTTAACCAGGCTATCTCACTCTGCTGTGATTAACCTAGGAATTCTGCAGGCAGGAGTCATCTTGGTATCGTTCTTTTTTATCGCTAATCTTTATAAACAAACATAGAATCATAGAATGGTTTGGGTTGGAAGAGACCTTGGCAGGGACACCTTCTGCTGGATCAGGCTGCTCAAAGCCTCATCTATAGCCCCTTGACCAAATCAAATCTTATCTCAACAGGTGAAAAATGTAGTACACATGTGAAATAGCTCCACTGACACAAGTGGAATTAAACATTAAATGCTGTAAACACAAAGAGAATCAGAAGAACTAGGAGATGCATTGCTATTGCTGAACCCTTTTTCTCCATCTCAGCTTATAAGGCCTCACACTCTGTTTCTATAACAAAGGCAAGTAAAGATTTTGTTCTGGAGGCATTTATACTGAAAGATAGGACGTTTGAATTTTGCAATTCTGATGACACCAGTCTAGATTTCCAGAAGTGAGAACAGCAGCTCATCTGGGGAACAATTTTTTGTGGTGTGTTGTAGTCTGCGTCAAGCCCTGCTTAAGTCTTACCCGTGCTTTGCAAAGTCAAGCGCGTTCACCGTTCCAAGCTTGTACACTAGCAGGTCTGCACTTCCTACCTGTTTGTGAGGATAAACATTAATGTGGCACTTGATACATTCTTGTCCCATGTTAGCCCAAGAGTTTCCACTCATCCATTTTCTCTTGCACTTGGGGCACTTATATTCACCGAAGCAGCGTTTCTTGCCCTGGTATGGAGTCAGTCCTTCTCCTTTTGGACGAGCCTGAAAAACAAAGGGAAGTAGCAATGAATGACCAAAAAGGGAGGTGAGGGAGTAGCACAAAAGTAAGGAGTTTTTTAATTCAGAAACTTTGGACGGAAGATACTGGAGGCAGATATGAAAGCAATATCCCCTTAATGAAGAGTTCGTATGTTGAAGCTCAGTTTTAACAGTTTCAAGAGTTCACAGTATCACAGTATCACAGTATTGTAAGGTTGGAAGAGACCTTTGAGATCATCGAGTCCAACCTATGGCCCAACACCTACACCTGCTACTTGTCAGTTACACCATGGCACTAAGTGCCTCATCCAGATTCTCTTTGAACACCTCCAGGGATGGCGACTCCACCACCTCCCTAGGCAGAGCATTCCAATGAACAATCACCCTCTCAGTGAAGAACTTCTTCCTAATGTCAAGCCTAAACCTCCCCCAGTGAAGCTTGAGACCGTGTCCTCTTGTTCTGTCACTGGCTGCCTGAGAGAAGAGACCAACCCCTGCCTGACTACAGCCTCCCTTCAGGCAGTTGTAGAGGGCAATAAGGTCTCCCCTGAGCCTCCTCTTCTCCACTCTCCTCCTCTTCTCCAGTTACTTCTGTGAGAAGTATTCAAAAGACTTGTAACTCTGAACATAGTATTTAGAAATACAGCCGTGTGCTTTTTGCAATGGTCAATATTTTGATATCCATTTCAAGATCATCTCTGTTGAGTATTTCTTGCTAGCATTGTATTTAGCATCCTCAGAAGGAGCTTGCTGGTGAAGGCCTGTATTTCTTCACTAGATCCTTGCATGTTCCCCAGTAGAACCTACCATTAAGAAAACTTTTTATAACAGCCATTAAATGATGAAAGATTGGCAATTCATATGTGCTTTTATTATACAAGAGTGCAAACTAGGGTTGAGCATGAAGGGAAGACATATTTTGGAGTGGAAATCATGAATGAACTTCAGCAGATAATTGTTTTTTGCTTGTTGGTAAAGAATGCATCGCTGATTTAAAAATTTCAAAGAACATAGGAAGGGGTTCCCAAATATAACGGGCCGTTGTGAGGTCTAAATGTTAAATGTTCCCTAAAGAAAGCCTTTTTCTCTAGGCAAGCTAGTAGACTCGACAATGACCTTATGCAAATATAATTTTAATTTTATAGATACACTCACTAAACTGTGTGTTGTACTTAACAAAAGTATAGTAGGGCACATAATATCCTAACAAGTTAAGGTGGAGAGTATTGCATACAGCTTTCTTAAGGACAGCTGTACAGATGAAGCCTTGTTCCCAGAGTCTCAAGTGAGTGCTGAAATGCTGCCCATGTATTTGTTATATTTTGTTTATTGTTGCCTGGAGGGAGATGCTTTGCCTGTGTAGTGGCAGCAGAACGGTACGATCACCTATCAAAGGATTATTTGTCATTTATTTATATGTCACGCCTCTGCGGCTTGCTTTTTCTTTTTAAGATTCCCACATGAAGGTTACAAAAATTAAATGACCCATTGCTGGGAAACGGTTTGTTATTGTTTCAGGAGCTTGTCCGATTCCTCAGTACTTAGGTCCAAATTGTTTTCCATGTGAAAACACAGGCGAAAAAGCAGGTGCTTGGCAGAAGACATGATCTTGGCAGGAGCTCTGGGACTTGAGCTCCCGTGGCTGATGAAGACAGTGTACGTTGTGTTACCTCCAGGGTTGCGTGTGGGATCAAGTGGGAAAGGAACAGAGTGCACTCCACCCTGTGCGCTGGCGCGTGGAAGAGGAGCAGGAGGAACCCAAACCTACTCTGAGGCCTTTTGTTTTTTTCAGTAAACAACATTTTTCATGCTTATTCCTCAGCACAGCAATGTCCTTTAAAAGATCAGATGCAGTAGCAACTTCGTTACTGACAGGCAAACTTCTGTAACAATTCTCTTCATGACACTCAATCTGACAAAGCACTACAAATATTCTGGCTTGTAGCAAAGATGAAGCTGACAGTAGGACACACATATTTACAGAAGTATTGCACAGAAGAAAGAAATGTTCATTTATATAATGACAAACATTTGGACTTCCATGACTAAATGAGTGCTGGCAGGCACCCAGAGCACAGTCCTCTGATCCATGGTGTCTCTTGATAAGGATGAGAGATCATAATTGAATGTGGGGCAGGAAAATGTCAATTTATGGAGACACCCTTATTCTGAACACTTAATTTGGCTCTGTCTCTGAGGAGTTTGTAGCACAACTCAAGTCAGTTTAAGAAGGAGCCACGCGGTCTCTTCATTTAGAAATTCTCATGGAACTGAATAGGAACCCTGTGTACAGGGAACTCCCATGATTGAGAGAAGCTTCTCTTCCTCCTGAGATGTCATGGATTGCTTTATTTGTAGCTTCAGAACAGAAGACGAGTTATTTCTGCTACTCAGTTTCAGTGACGCTCTATTTAACCTCCTCCTGCAGTCAGAACTAGAAATGCA
The DNA here is from genome assembly GCA_013389885.1 of Geococcyx californianus. Taxonomy (NCBI): domain Eukaryota; kingdom Metazoa; phylum Chordata; class Aves; order Cuculiformes; family Neomorphidae; genus Geococcyx; species Geococcyx californianus. Next base: position 40,593 of record VWPV01028529.1, on the reverse strand, counting down.
GCTTCATTGCCCACAGCAAGAAGCAATCCTTTCAGAAAATATGCAGGTCAGAAGGTGTAATTTCCAAAAGTAATAACGCTGACTTTGGAGACAGAGGGTGTCTGAGAAGCCTTGTAAATGTTTACAAACAGTTTTTCAACATAAACACTCCCACTGCAATATGTTCTACCAGCCATAAAGAGCATTTAAACCTCAGCCTCCCACAGCAATCTGCCGTGCCTGCCATGGTGCTCAGCCGGGGGACACTTTAGGAGGTGGCTCCTTGGATACCTCATGACTGGGTGTCTCCAGGTCAGCGATGCCAATGCCCTGATATCCTCTGCCCTCACCAACACACGGGAGGGCACGTAGGAATGCCAGTCAGCAAGGTCCTCTGCGTGTTCAGCTGGGCATGAGAAATGGAGGCTTTCCAAACGAGAAGCTACCTTGAAAATCTGGCTTCTCCAGCTTTCTCAGTAAATCGGAAGCAGAACCAGGAAAAGAACAAATAAGCCCTGACTCCGGCAGTAATTTCCTGTTATTATTGCTAGACTAAACTTTTGACTTATTTTTATTTTAACTTCTTGGCTGTCACAGCTCCCTCCTCAGTCAGTGACTTTAATTACTTTGATGACAAGGCTCCAACATTCTCTATAGGTGTTTTGCTATTCTGCTCTATGGATGTTTATACTTTGCCCTAAGAGATATTATTTTCCTGCCCATATCTTCAGCTTCCTAAACTGTGCCCTCCAGGGAATTTGGATTCTCAAATAAACAAGTTCATTTTCTCTACTGTGAAAGATCATTAGGAAGTCTACAGCACCAAAGGCAACTCTCCAACTCCCTCCACCCTTCAGGTCCAAACAAAACAGAAATCTGACAGCATTTGGTGAAGGTAAAACCTCAGTGAGATACACTAATGGCCCGAGAGGTCTGAGGCTGCCTGTTCTTTGTTTTGGGGGGTGGTGTGGTGTTTTTTTTGTCTGGGGCTTCAGCAGCACAGTTGAATTGCATAAACATTTCCAAGAAACAGCCTGCTCCTTGGCGCAGAGGCAGCCAGCGCTGCCTGGCAGGGTGCTCAAGCGCCTGGTTGCTCTGCGACAGAGGTGTCTCAGTGCTCATTCAGCTGGAGGGCATGAACTGTTTCCACCAAAGCGTTTTTTTTTTTTCTTTTAACTAAGTGCCAAAAAAGAGCAAGAAGGCACATTTTGTCTTTTGGTATTAACCTAAAGACTCTTATTTTACAAAAGGTGGAATTTACCTTGTTTAAACTGTTAACCTTGTATTCCTTCCACACCCCAGCTTGGACTGAATGATGTTTAATAGCAAAATTTGTTTGGTGTTTTGATCCTGCAATTTCTTCAATGGACATTATCTTTTCTTAAAATTTCTGCAGAGAGGGATTTGAGTTCCAAATTAACCTGGCAAAGTTATGCACCCTTTCACAGTTGCAAACCGTTTTGTTGTTACACATTAATGTACGTTGCCTTGTTGCCCTCAGGCCTAGGTAGTCTTTGGCCCGCTTTCTACATCTTTTTGTCTGGGAGCTGACAATGTTACACTTCAAATGATGATTTGTAAGTCTTACTCTGTAAAACCAAAGTTTCCAGCAGTCATAGAATCGTGGAATGGTTTGGGTTGGAAGGGACCTTAAAGTCCATCCAGTTCCACCCCCTGCCATGGGCAGGGACACCTCCCACTGGATCAGGGGGCTCCAAGCCCCATCCAATCTGGCCTTGAGCACCTCCAGGGATGGGGCAGCCCCGGCTTCTGTGGGCAACCTGATCACCACCTTTCTCCTGCTATGTGACTTTCTGGCTCTCCAACAGATACATGTATGTTCATTCAGACATTTCAAAGATTATTTAACACACCCAGGACAAGCAGGCCTTTGGGGTTGATCAAAACTAAATAGATTTTTGGGGAAGGACCAGAAACTAGCAATTACTTGAAGTATGTCTCAGTGTCCAGATCTAGGCCTACATATCAGGTTCTTTGTGATGCTTTGACTTTGGATCTCGGCAGCTGATTTGTAGAAGGAAGAACCTTCCTTCACCTAGGTACCCCTGGGGTGGCAGTTGTGGTGGCCCAGAACCCCTTGGGCACAAACCAAAGCCAGTCTTCAACTGGTGGGATTACAGTATCACAGTATCACAAGGTTGGAAATGACCTCTGAGATCATCGAGTCCAACCTATGACCCAACACCTACACATACTTCTACTTGTCAACTACACCACAGCACTAAGAGCTTCATCCAACCTCTCCTTAAAACACCTCCAGGGACAGTGACTCCACCACCTCCCCGGGCAGCGCATACCAATGGCCAATCACCCTCTCAGTAAAGAACTTCTTCCTAATGTCAAGCCTAAACCTCCCTTGGCGAAGTTTGAGACTGTGCCCTCTTGTTCTGTCACTGGTCACCTGAGAGAAGAGACCAGCCCCTGCCTGACTACAGCCTCCCTTCAGGCAGTTGTAGAGGGCAATAAGGTCTCCCCTGAGCCTCCTCTTCTCCAGGCTGAACAACCCCATTAGCACTGAGGCTGAAGGGGACCCCCTCTGCCCTTGAATTCAGGAAGCAGCACAGACTGCAAAAGCCCTCATGGGCCCTCTTTCCACTAGCACCTAGCCAACCGAAAGGCTCCTGCCCTCCGATTCATCAGGCTGCGGTGCATCACCTTGATATTCCAGAAGAGCACTGTGACACATGAAATCACTGCAGGTTTACCTTGCCAGTGCCCGGGTTTGCCTCAGCTAGATCAAACACACATACAGAGCCAGCATTTCTTTGTGTCGCACAGCAATGGAAGTTACATCGATATTCCATCCTTCACCGACACCCAGCTGCCTCTATTTTTCATCCTCCTCCTTTCTCCAGCCAAAACCACAAATTGACCATAATAAGATTTTAGAAGTGTTTAAGTTGTGCTTTTCTTCTGGTAACTGGCCAGCCAAGCTCTCGCACAACCTATCGGATTGTGCATCTCATGGAGGAAAGTGCCAAATGACTTGGCAGTGATGGACACAATAAAGAACTCTTTGCTTTCCCCAGACAATTCTCTCAAAGCACCAGTTTGCAGAGTCAGCAAAACCAAACCAAACCAAATCCCCCCACATGTCCTGCTTAAAGCTAGATTTGTTATAAAGAACAACAGACAGAGAGCTCCCTCAAAGTGAAAAGCAGAGAAACAAATTATTTAATGCCCTTCACCTCCTCTTTCCCTGAGTTTTTGTTACACGCTGAAAGATGTACAGCACAGGGGAAAGATGAAATTAGTGTGACATTGGTTGATGGGTCCCCTTCCTTGAAGAGCTCTGTGAGGGTCTGCTTATAAGGATGTTTCATCAAATAAAGCAGAAAAGCAATAATAGCAAGCAACAGCTTGATGCACTGCGGATGCAATCCCAAGTGGACTGAGGGAGTAGAAGAGCAGGAGTTGTGTTTTGAAACGTGAACCCTCTGACACTCTCAATTGTAAGTCAACACAACTAGGAGATGGCATTAAAAACTCTACTCTTATGTTGCACGTGATGATGAAGCATACCCAAAAAGAAAAGGAAAAAGAAAGTATTAGCAGTGATTTGGCATGCTGGGTGTGCTGGCACTCGAGTTCTGACTCTGCAGCAAGTTGTAGAGAGTTGGGAAATACGCTGAAATCCTCTGACCTTTCTTATCCATGTAGGCTGGGTAAAGAATGAGGAAGCATTTGCATGCCTATGGGAGTCTTCAGCAAAAGTAATGCCAAAAAAGCACATAAAAGGGAATCTTTAGATTGGTCAGCTTTTTTCCTTTGTCTTTCCTAACTTTTGTATTCAATTAAATACACCTTGTCCAGAGCAGTGGTGGCTGCCCCACCACTGGAGGTGTTCAAGGCCAGGTTGGATGGGGCTTGGAGCCCCCTGATCCAGTGGGAGGGGTCCCTGTCCATGGCAGGGGATGGCACTGGATAGGCTTTGAGGTCCCTTCCAACCCAAACCATTCTACGATTCTCTGAAATCTGAGTATCAACAGAATACATAGACAGATACAGAGGTTACATGGTTAGGAGATGAATTTTAACATAGCTGGTCTATTTTTCCTTACTGTATGGATGGTATTACTGATGTGTGACACTGGAGACTGCCAAGATATTTAAATGAACTCTTGCTACATATTTAATTGCTATATGCAATACAGGAAGAGCATCTAGGGGATACAGAAACCAAATAAATGCTTTGTTTCAGCCTTCTTGTCTCTGCTATAATTTGTGTGTTCTCGATACGATGAGAACTCTTGATACGGGTCAGTTAAATGAAAAAGGGAATAACTGTCAGGCAGCAGACTCTTGTTTACAACATTACCATTAAAATACAACCTTCTATTTGATTTATTCAGCAATAGATATTATGGCGTTTCTAGATGTATAGGATATTCCAGACTAAGGTTTTGTAAAATTAGAACGGGGTGAGACTGCTCTGTGTCTCTGCTCCAGGGGTCACTATATACTGCGTTGCTGCTTGTAGCATGTTCTGTCACCTTATGTGGACAATAATTTCATAGCCAAGTTACACAGAAGCTTGCTCATACACACATTTTTCCTTTCTTTATTTCATCTCCATACAAGTACCTCCACTGAGCACAAAACCAGTCCTCTGCTTTCTTGGTTCTGCAGCCAGTGTCTTTCTAACAGGATGGTGTTCAGAATAGAACACAACACTCCAGGAGCAGAGCAGGTCTGTGTAGTGCACAAACCAAAATAACAGTAGACTTTTAATTTGCTTGAACAAATAGCCGTTTTCTGCTGTTACAAAAATTTAACTCCCCAAGTTTTACTCTTTGGGAAACATTTAAAAGTATATTGATTAAGCTGTGTCAATAAACTTTTCCAGATAAATCTTGAAATGGCAGAAGATGACAATTTTAGCATTGTCATTTCAATATATGAGTATGTATCTCTTGGTTGATTTGAAAAAATCACTGTTGTCAACATATGGTACATTAACTGCGATTTTGATCTCGTTTCCACAACGGTAAAACAAAAGTAAGATTTGCCAGTATTTGTTACTAATAACATACATATGGTTTCTGATGATGATTAAAGCAATAGGCATGGTTGTCATGGACATGCTGATCAAAGTCTAGAAATCCAAGAAGCTGGCTTGGCAAACATTCTAACATTTAAATCAAAATCTGATTTTGCAGATTTTTCAGAATCCTAGCCATGCTTTTGGAACAATGTCTTTTCTTTTGCTACAGAATGCCTAGTTGAGGTGATCATTAGAACCATCTTTGCACCAAAGATATATATAATACTCATTTCTGTGCTAAGTCAGTTTATAGCATAATATTCGCAGAATTGCCAAATATTAATTACTACCTGATGTGTCAATTACTGAATACTACATGTTCTGAGACGCTGATAATGTGGATTTCCCTCTCTGTGAATCCCAGTCATCACTCCACAGTTCATACTGAGATAGAACACATGTAAGAGCTCAGTACCATGCAGGTTGAAAAAATAACTATTGATTAAATAATAGTATTCTGTTCCTATAGCCCTCTGTCTTAACAAAACCAGACTCGATTGACACAAGCAACCAGTGTAACAAAAGTATTTGGGAAGAAGGGTAATGTCGTGATTGGACTGGTGGTGAGCTTCCGACACCTGGATTAGGTACATAGCCTAAACAGATTTCCTGCCTGATCTTGGTAAGGTCACATAATCAGACTCTATCTCCTCTCTTCATTTCCAGTGGAAAAGGTCATTTTGCTGTTCTCGGGCACTTCTAGGGTTCTTGTGGCACTGTATAATCACTTCGGGCTACTTAAGGTGATGCAACTTGTGTAGCATAAAGGAACATTGAACTTCATCTGAGCCATCTTAGTGCTATTATAACAGACTAAGCAAATAACACTCTCAAAAATGTCAGTCCGTCCTTTTCACAGAAGAAAATTCAGGTACATAGTGTATTGCAAAGCAGCACGTTCTCTCGAGATGAACCTTGTTAGTGGAGTCTTAATAGAAGATGAAACTGCCCTTGCATTCACAATTCTAATGAACTTCAGATTTTTTTTGTGACTGAACGTTCACGTGCATTTTCCAGGGTTTAGAATTTCAAACAGTACTTATATATATTCAGCTATATCATGTATTATATATAGGGCAACAGGCAATGATTACGTGTTTGATGTGTTTGGTAAATTCAGATCCACAGAGCTTGACTGACCCTACCCAGTATCACAGTATCACAGTATTGTAAGGTTGGAAGAGACCTTTGAGATCATCGAGTCCAACCTATGGCCCAACACCTACACCTACTACCTACATCTAGTCCTACTTGTCAGTTATACCATGGCACTAAGTGCCTCATCCAAATTCTCTTTGAACACCTCCAGGGATGGTGACTCCACCACCTCCCTAGGCAGAGCATTCCAATGAACAATCACCCTCTCAGTGAAGAACTTCTTCCTAATGTCAAGACTAAACCTCCCCTGGTGAAGCTTGAGACCGTGTCCTATCGTTCTGTCACTGATCACCTGAGAGAAGAGTCCAACTCCTGCCTTACTACAGCCTCCCTTCAGGCAGTTGTAGAGGGCAATAAGGTCTCCCCTGAGCCTCCTCTTCTCCAGGCTGAACAACCCCAGCTCCCTCAGTCGCTCCTCATAGGGCTTGTGCCCCTAATTTCTATTAAGAAAAGCTGCAAATAATTCTCTTGGTTAACTGTACCTCAAGGACTTATTTTACCTGTGCATGGGCTGAAGTTGCAACAGGGCAGGTTCAGATTAGACAGCAGGAAAAACATCTTCACTTAAAGGGTTATTGGACATTGGCACAGGCTGTTCAGCGAGGTGGCTGAGCCCCCATCCCTGGAGGTGTTTAAAAGAGGAGTAGATGAGGTGCTTGGAGATATGGTTTAGTAGTGGGCAGGTATGGTTGGACTCGACAATCTCAAAGGCCTCTTCTACCCAAACAATTCTATAATTCTGATTCTATGATTCTTTGCTTGATGAATGACTGAAAGAGCTCCCAAACTGGCTACATACACTCGTGGCCAATCACAGCTTGAATATTTGTTCCCTTAGGACTTTGAAAACAATGGAATTACTTGAGCATATAAATAGCTGCCTAATGAATCTTATTTTGAAAGAATTGCATAACTCAGCCTAACTCAGAACTGAAAATTTCAAGAACAGGGAAAGAATAGGTCTCTGGTCCTTATGCATGTGAAGATAACCGTCAAAATGCAAACCAAACATTAATTCTCACAATGAAGCAAATGTACTGAAAAAAATTGTCTTCAGGGATTGTGCGGTGAAAACTGTTTCCAGTGTGTTATTTATTGCAATATGAAGTAAAAAAGAGGGTGAGGCTGGCAAGTGAGGTATTTCCTAAATGAACTTGGGTTTTGCTGTAAAATTTCAGTATTGTAGGTCATATAGAAAATAGGGATTTGCATATCAAATTAGACATGTGGAAGAGTTAAAATTACACTCGCCTGCTGGGATGCAGTGAGGCACTTCTTTTCAGTGTTACAAGATCATATTCTTCCAAACAGCTTGAGATAAAAGGAAGTGGTTGAAATCTTTCTTTCCCTTTCTCTGATACAAAATTGGCCATGTTGAATTAATTATGAAGAAACTAGGAATGTATTCATTTTAATAGTTTCCTGATGTGTGGACTCTTTTGTCCCTCTTAATCCGCTGCTTGAAAACACACAATGGCAATACCCTCCTCCTCTCCTCCTCCCCTTCTCCTCTGGTAGCATACTATATTAAATATGTCGGCATTTTCTTCAGTAGCTGGAATCGGAGTTTTGGAGCAGTGAGGGTCACACCCTTGCTATAATCAGGCATTACCTCTTCCAAGCTGAGGTCAAGACTCATATTTTTGGACCTGTTTAATTGGTCCACCTCAGATACGGGTTTTGGGTTTCTCCCAGGGCTAACGTGGCACAGGGGCGCACTGCTCTGATGGTGAGCTGACAAGTCTGAAGATGATGTTCTTCTGTTCTTTAAGAAGTTATGGGACCCTTCCAGAGGCAAAACAGATAGGAATGCAGACAGGTGTCAGTGGAGGCCATTTTATTCCAAATCTGAGTGGCAGGTGCTTTTGAAGCCCCATTAGAAATGTGGATGCTGCCTTCTGCTTCGTTGTTGTTCTGAGACGTGCTTATGCAAAGTCTCCACCCAAAGAGAAGATCTGGACTGAATTTCTGCATGTAAAGAAACTGCCTGCGAAGACTCTCCAAACTAGACTGCGTGTGCCACTATTTGGTCAAAGGAAATTTTCAAAAGAGGATTTGGATCAAGGAATTTTCCAATTTATGCAGCGACCATAGAGCTTGCGTTGCCTTCTGGTTTATGCTTCAGCTGAGAAGCTGAGACTTTTTTTTGTATCAAACTACACGCACATTAGTAGTGTTGTCTCTACTATTTGAATTGTTTGTGCTAGGAACTTTAATTGCAGACATGGCAAAGTGCAAAACATTAGCGCCTGTGAATTTACAGAGGGGAGTAGAGAAAGGGCCTGTATTAAATATAAAGAAGACTGTAGGTGATGATGGGACATAGCTTCCTCTGCTGGTGTGCTGGCTTTGTAAAATCCCGCTGTAGGACTCCACACCTTTTGGTGCCTTTATCCTTTTGTAAATCTGGCCCTGCTGTGGCTTTTCTCCGTGCCATGTATCTGCTGGACCTCAATTGCTGAAAGTATTTTGGGAGGGACTTTAATACCACAGTGATCTTAAGAAGAAACCTGAACTTGGGAATCTGTTACTTTTGCTCGTTCAGTAGAAACAAAGTCTGTTTATCTTCAGGGTTGTCAGGAGAGATAACTGCAAAGGTACTTTTTCCTCTGAGGCAGACTGGTTTGCAGGACTCGGATGACATTAATGAGGCAATTAAAATAAATAATGATTTTATTTCAATTAGAAGCTTCGACATCACTTGTATATCCAAAATAACATTAATTTCTTTTCCCAGTTTCCAAATGAAACTGCGTCATCCCAAAGCATTATCTGTTTTTCTTCTACCCTAACAATTTGTAGTCCACAGCAAGGTCAACCTGATACAACAGATATTAAAATAGCCTTAATTAAGAAATTTTTAAGAAACATATCAAGTTCCTTCTCACTTTCCTGAATACTCTCTGTCCTGGCCTCCTACTGTGGCCAAAGGATGAGTGCTCTGCTCTCTGCAGGGTGGGCAAGGGAGGATGCAAGGGAAGGTATTGCATTGGGAGGCTGAGAATACATGGGGTGGGGAGGCACAGGAGGCAAAGCAAAGAGTATTTGAATTCAATGTCATTGCACAATGCGATATGAAGAGTGACTACAGCAGTGTTACCACTCAGGAAATGGCTTATTTTGCTCTTACTTGATTTTACGCTGCTTTTTGCGCCCTCTGGACTGACACATTCTCCTCTTGCTCCCCTCATATGTGTATGAATCATAATAACGATGGATTTCTTTTAGCCTGAATCAGAAATGCTTTTGCTCCTGTAAGGATTTTATCTCTTCAAAACAACTCTTGGAAAGCAAAGGAAATATTGTTAAGAAGATAAGGACGAGTTTCAAGGGAAAGGATGTTTCTAGAAGAACTCAGCCTTCTTCCTTCCTTCTGCTCTGAAAGGGACAGGATCTCTTTCAACTACTCACTAAATCCTTAAGGATTCAAGCCCTGGCCAAGAGCATGTCCTGCACAATTCGTAAGAATAGGTGTAACTATACCGAGAAAAATCAAACAGGAGAGAGCAATTCATGCCGAGAATAATGTGCTCTTGTGGTTAAGACACTGGACTGGGCGTCCGCAAGCCTGGGCTCCATTTTTGGCTTGACTACAGCCTGCCTCTGGGGGGTTGTGGCCAAGTTACATGAGCTCTCCATGCTCCAGTTTCTTATCTGGAGTATGGGCATGGTTTGGGAGTGTAATTAAATGTTTTTAACTATAAAAGTTAGCAGTATGCACGAATCTTGACTCACGTGAGTCTCAGAATAGGTTTTGAACAAGGACTGCTCTAGGCCTGTCACCAGTGAACTTGACCTCACCTCTTGGGCCAATATTTAAGGGGCTCTGCTTAACAGATGTTTTCTCTTTCACGGATTTTTTTTTCCCGACAACCTGGTTGGTTAAAGTAGTCAGAAATGTCATTTTCCATTAACTGCTTGTGACATCTCCCCTGATTCAGCATTAAAAAACCAGACAAAGCCCACGTGGCAGAAGGAAAGGCAAGTAAACACACAGTAGTTACAAGGATTTTCAGCTAGGAAATTCTTCTTGCAAAAGATAAAGCATGGACCCTCTTGAGAAACCTTCCCACTGTAACAAAACCAACACAAAGACCTCCCTCACCCCACAGCAGCACAGTGGTGGAGGCTCCCGGGACGCCAGCACACGAAGCAGGCTGTGGCCTCCTCCTCCAAGACGAAATACCACAGGAACAGTGTCATTGCTTCTAGCTGGAATGGGCCCTTTGCTTGAACTATTAAGAAACAGGGAAAGGAAATAAAGACCAGATGAGCAACCACCCTCCCTTTCTCCACCTCAGCCTCTGTCCCTCCACCTTTTTCCCCCACCACACGGTCTCCGAGATGACATGCAAAAACAGCAATTGAGTCAGGCAGCCTGCTTTAAATTACAGCATTCCTTCTGAGCCTGGAAAAAGATATGCTCTGCATAGCCCAAAAATGAAACATGACTTCAGCTGCTGATATCTAAAGTGCATAAATGTTTGTTGTGTTTAATAATGTGAAAGAGACTTCTTTCTCATCTCACTGTTCTTTCCACCAGAAATAATTTTGCCAGATCACAAGAGCGTGACACATAGAAGGAAGTCTAAGAAACCCTTTCCACTCTCTATAGCTATGAGTTAAGTCTGTCTGCCTGAAATCTCAGATACCTGATTTAGTTCACGTGCCTGACGCCACTGGACCTCTATGAAGGTGCCTATGAGGAGCCCATTGCTGGAGTTTTATTCTACTGTGGGCTCAGTTTCTCTATTACAAAAGACCATGTTTTTAACATTTTAATTGAAGTGCATGAGAAAAGTCTTGCTCTTTTCAGCATAACCACTGCTTTGCACTGAAAACTTGTAGGCATATACACCCATATTTTAGAAGACACAAAGACAGCCATCCTTTGGTGTGAAGTTTGTGATAATTCAGTATGAATCTGCACCTCTGCTCTCTTCCATCCTTCCCTCCCTTCCCAGTCTATCCCATTCCTGTAGTTATATTTGCATTTTCCACTGTGCTCCTTCACTGTGTTTTTCACTATGCGCCAAGCTAGCTTGAATCATCTGAAGAATCACTTGTGTCATGCAACCAAAACAGCAGCAGCAGCTGCCAGAATTTTTTAACCATTCCGTGATGTTCATGGCTGATGTTTGTAGTGTTACAAGAACTTTGAGCATTTTACTGAGACTCTTACGAAATGGAACTGAGGCAAACTGGTTCCCTCCGTAATATCTTGACCGCATGCAAAAACATGTGGTGCATTGAAGGTAAGAAAGGAGAGACTGCAGTCAGTACGAAGAGAATGAGAATGCTTGTAGGTATCTGAAGGGTGACAGCACAACACGGTCAAAGCGTTGGCTGAAGAGGACTTCTCACACCAGAGTTCTGGTCAGACTGAAAGGAGAGAAGTGGCATCTAGGAGATGACTGATGGCACAGAAAAGACACAGAATAAGATTGTATAGCCTTTTCAGCACTTCAGATTCTGCCAAAAAGTTAGTTAACTGACTCTGTCTCTTGGCTACTAATTATTGTGTTGTTCTAATCTGTCAAGAAATAAGCCAGAAAAAGGACCGTTATCCGAAACTTTCTGGAAAACAGTAAAGTCATAGGCTGAATCAGGCCATGGATGTTGTATGTCTTGGTCCATAACTGTGGCTTTTGAGAGAAATAAAGTCTCTTATGTGTTAAAATAGGAAACTCATGTCTGACTCATCAAGCTGCCTGGCTGTACTGTTAGAAATTAAGTCTCCTCAGCACCTATGTTTTAGGCTTGTTCTGTACAGCTGTGTAGCAGGAACTTAGAGATTAAGATAATCACTGCTGTTAAGAGTCTTGAATGGAAACTCTGTTTTGACCAGAATATCGTCAGAAACCAAATGGTAACTGTCTACACAAGTGAGTTGCAATCACCATTTCCTCTTATGCAAGGAGATGACATTTCTATTCCAGTTTTTTTGTTACCTCTTTGCCTGTTGCTTCTTTAAAAAAGCAAAACTATTTGACTGTTTGCAAACTTCACAATGTGTTTGTGCAGTTGCCCCAGACAGCATTTCCTATATTTAAGCATTTTATTGTCAGACAATCGTGAACAGTGTTTCCTTGTCATGGACACCTAAAATCTCACTTCCTGAGAAGTTACTGCTTTCCTGCCTGTGTACAGAGAAGTCACCATAGGAGTCTCACGTGGGAGTGTTCTGAGCTCGTGGTGTCTGTAGTACCCCAGATCTTTTGGGAGCAACTGACCCAGAATAGAGGAGTAGCTAGAGGTCCACCGGTAGTTCTGCATTCTTTGACATGCACTGATCCAACGCACCATCAGGAGACAGACTGGGAGATGAACGGCCCCAAAGGGAGACATCTATTCAAGAAAAAAACCCAAGCCAACGCCAAAACCCACCACCAAGTCAGGGATCTCTAATGCTAATGAAGAACACGCTGCACCAGAAAGCACACGGGAAGGAAAGCTGGGGTGTTCAGCTTCCGTACATGTTCAGAAGCGTTTCTTTACCTAAGGTGCTAGTTTTATTTAAAGCTTATCCACATTGTCCTCTGCAAATATCTGATTCCACTTGTGTCCTAGCAGACAGTTTTAGTACCCGTGGGCAAGTAAAGTGAAAAGCTCATTATCAAACAAAAGAAAGGATGAATACATGTTCCAATAACAACCTCATGAGTGCAGAGGATCCACCAAGGGGTTGTAGGGCAGAGAAGATACGACAAGGCTTTGTGATGTGTTCAGTAGCTTTCACAGGTATATGTTCGTGACCAATGCCATCTTCAACTTTTCTAAAGTCTATGGCAACCGGCCACTGCAGTGTCTATATCGGATACTGTCTCTACTGTTTGCTTAGGGTGAAGAAACTGTTCATTTTTTAAATGAATATGGTATAAAACCTCACCTGGTGCACCTAGAGGCCATTTCCTCTGTCCTAGCACTTCTTGCTTGGGAGAAGAGACCACTATCCATCTTGCTACAACCTCCTTTCATGGAGCTGTAGAGGGCAGTAAGGTCTCCCCTCGGCCTTCTCTTTTCCAGGCTAAACAATCCCAGTTCCCTCAGCCCATTCTCATAATACTTGTTCTCCAGACCCTTCACCAGCTTTGTCACTCTCCTCTGGATGCGCTCCAGCAACCTGATGTCCTTCTTGTACTGAGGGGCCCCAAACTGAACACCTGTCTTATTATTAGGTCTCTGAGTCTACAGGTGTTATTTTCCCAAATCAAGGAGTACTGTCAAGGCTGGGCTGTTTTGGCAAGCCCTGGATTCAGACTCCTGTGCAGAGGCTGGCACAGCAGTCAATGTCTTCTAGCCCCTTGATGTATTTTTTTCACTCTTTCCAAGGAGCAGTTAACTTTATCCGCTCTGTGTTTCAGGGGGATGTGCAGTTCAGTGTGTGCCTGGTGAGAAGCTCATTATCCTCCGCAGGCTCAACACAAACCCTCGATTTTTAAAAGGCAACAAAAGAGGAGGCCGGTCCCGGTTTCCGGTGTCCCCGGCTGAGCCAGCGCGGCAGGCTCCTCATCCCCGGCGCAGCTGCCTCTTTGTGTGCTTGGGCATAATGAGTAGGGCTCGTGAGGAAGCTGCCACAGGTGTGCCATGGGGCCAGGCACTTGGCTGGGGACGCTGCCTTGAGTGTGCGCACGCACGTCTCCACACACACAGGTCTTGTGTTTGGTCTTGGCTGTGTCCTTCAAGGGCCTCCTTGTCATGGCACAAACAACGGCATGGAGCAACCTCCCTTGTGCGATGCCTTCCAGCCAGAATAATCCCCTTTCTGAGCCTTAATACCACAGCAGAAATGTCATCCTTATTCTGCAACGCTGGCGTTTGTCAACTTGGTGGGAACAAAGAGAGCATTCATTCAGCAGGAGACAGGCGGAGGGCCTCGGGAAAAGCCTTTTGAGGGGACAGAAAATGTTCTTCTGTGAAACTTTGAACTCCACTGGAGCTACTGATTGTCTACAGGTCTGATAGGACTGGAGACAGAGGGCTGTCTTGCACTGACCATGTCTTCAGCTGGGTTTGCAGGGAAAATTTAGGTTTATTTTTTGCTGATTGGCAACAAATGGACTTTCTTCTGGGGCTGCCCCATCTTTAATAATTGTAGAGCTTTACTGCTCAGCTGTGTTTGCTCTTGCCTGGCAAAATTAAACCTATAAGAAAATGGATTTATCTTCATGCTTACTTTACACGTAGATGAAATTATTCCAATATCAGAAACTTGTATCTCCTGTTGAACACTTAGCAATACAAAGCCCTGACCAACAGCGAGGGACAGCTTGAGCTCTACCAAGAGCATCAATGAGAGGAAGCAAGGTGCAGCAGAAGCCTGCTCTTCCTCGGACATTCTGAGTAAGCCCTGCAAGATGCTGAGGGACAGCAGACATTCCCACTGGAGACAAGCACGTCAACCACAACCTATAGACAGTTTGCTCAATAAGTGAGCAGACTCCTCTTCACAAACAGCACTGGCTTCTCTTGCCTTGCCGTTGAATTAAAGCAGATGGCTCAGGATAACACCCCGTAACCAAGAATGTTCCACTTAGTTGAAAACAGATCCAGTGGTTTTCTAAATATCGCATTACCTACTAGCTGAGCTCAAGCACTGAACTCACTTAGAAATCCCTCTACGTGAAGCGATGCGCAGAGGTGGTTAACCAGAGGTGGTTTGTGTTACAAAGACTCCTGTGATGGAGATCTGAGAAGGCTTAGTTGTTTCAGACAATCTTATCTTTCTATTTTAAATCATCCTCTCACGAGGCATTATCATACCTCACCTGCAGAGGCTGCTATGTTTTAGTATAAAGGTAAATTAATTTTGGGGGCCATAAATAACATAGATTGGCCTATGCCCCACTTGCTCCCATTCCAGAGCACTTCCTGAGTTACGGAGCATGTCTGCTGGTATGGAAATACAGCCACCTTTGGGGTGGAGAGCAGCACCAGCCTGTGCTTTGTGTTTTATGAACTCTTCACAGTAATAAATACATCTTTTAAAAGTACTGGGATATGATCAGTACCTATGGCCTTCAGGAAGAGAAGCTCTTTCTGATAGCTACCAAATGCAAGGCTGAGCTAATGACAGTAGGATCTGAATCAGTTTTGAGAAGCTGAAATAATTCTATCGTAATATATAATTACTCTAAATGCAAGATTAATACTAGCAGCAATAAGAAAAGGATACAGAAAGATAAGATGTATTCATAAGGCACTTAACTTATATGCATAAATGGAAATGAAAGAAGACTATGTCATGTTCCTTTAGTGTGAGGTATACAATTCACCTGGCAAATGTAGGGAATTTTCCCTAAAGTGACATGTGTTGCAGTTCAATTTGATTTAATGGTAGTGCTTGATGGACCATCAGTGAAACTGTAGTTAAACAGCTCCATACTAAATTTTGAGAGCTGATGTGAATTAACACAGAAGACTCTGAGATGGTCAGATGATGCCTCAGGTGACCACTTCCTAAAGGCTGGCATAGCCAACTCAGATAGGGAGAAGGAATTGTGAGAGTAGAGAACTCAATTAACTCCTAGTAAGTGCTCACCATTGGTTGTTTCACCTCATTTACTCTTCTGTTTTCTGGAAGAGAAGCAGCTTATTGTCAAGAAGGATGCGCATGCAGGTGAGGCTGAAAGAAGCAATTGTATTGCTCACATTGGTTCTGCTGAGTGAGACAGGGGCACAAAAGTCATGCCTGCACTAGACAGCATTTGGGGCAGCTCTGCTTCTCTTCAGTTGTAACACACAAATATTTTTGATTCCCATTTAACTGACCAAATTTCCCATCGTCTCCAACAAGTGTACATTTCGTCTATTTCGTGGCACGTTTCAGCAGGCATGGTGGTGTTTGCCTGATGGTTGGACTTGATGATCTTAGAGGTCTTCTACAGTCTTAATGATTCTATGATTCTATTTGGGTTGCAACCAAAGGTTAAGAGTATTAAGAATCCAGTACTGCACACTGCAGCTGCTACTAAAAAAGGACCAAAGAAACAAAGGAGGAATAACACATTGCATATTCTACGGGAGAAAATAGCGTTCAGTTTGCTACTTCTTGTAGTCAGGTACCAGAATGTACTGGGGTTTAGGGCCTTGGTTTAGACACTGCCACCTGAATAACCATCATTTAGCTCTGGTTCAGCTAGGATCTGGGCTTGTTTGTTTTCAGAAACATGTTTACGTGCCTTAAGTACTTGAATTCTGGACAGCAAATATGCAAGCAGTGCAGATGCTGCAAGGGGACATTCATCTCCACACTGCTCAAAACCTTTACAGGCCCTTTCCTCCTATTGGCTACCTTAAGGTGGTAGAAGATCATTAGTCTAGGAATTTCATGACAGCCGTAGGAAGTCAGTGCGCCTTGGGTACTCAATTCCTTCTGCAAACTCTATCTTGTCTTCAGTGTACAGGGCTGTCCGGCTCTCTCCATTTAAGGGAGTGAATATATCCTTTGCTCATGGGGATATCAACCTCTAACGGCCTGAAGATAATTGCCTCATTCAAATGAGTGCAAAACTCTGGGCTCTAAGGCTTCTCTTTGTGAATAGTTGGTCTCTATATCCTGGACAGAAGCAAAAGTCTCCATCCTTTATTTCTGTGCCCTTGTACTGATAAAGTCCAGATCTTTCCTTTTGTCCTTCATCTTCATCAGTGCAAACGCAGGAGTAACCTGCTCCCAGCTGCTGGATGCCCTGCACTGTTGTGTTCCCCGCTCGGCACGGCACAGGCACTCCAGGCTCCAATCTAGGCAATTCCATGCTTTTCTAGGGAGAAGTTTTAAAACTGTAGTTTGAGAAGTTGCCACTGCCAGGCAGGAGCTTCACTGCAATGTTCTTTCTGTTCTTCGTTAATCCATAACCCTGGTTAGCAGAAGAGACATTGCTTTTTTCCCCTCATGGTTAAATCCCTGTACTATAACCCACTTTGGGCTAAGAGAGGGGAATGCAAATCCTAAACTGGCCCCACACTCTTCAGAGATTGTTGCTAAGTCGTCGTTAAAAGCAATTTCTTCTGCAAGTTTACAAAACTGATTTTGCTGTAACAAAGGTGCCTTAAATTTGCGGCACAGATCCCCTTTTACAGTGTTGATTGTATCCTTGAACACAAGCAGAAGGTTTTCCAAAGCATCCTATGCAAAGAGCTGCAAAGCTGTGTACGTGTTAGCCGGGACAGACCACCCAGCTTTTATGAGGGCACTTGAGGTCTGCCATGACCCACCCTGGCCACCTGAGCAGAAGCTGCACACATCTGCATCACAAGCACAGTGCCTCCTGCCGTGTGCTCGCCTGGTGCGGCTCCAGGACGAAAGCTCCAAGGCAGGAGGGTCTGCTCTCTCCTGCATGATGGGTGCTTATCCAGCTATGGGACAGAGCCTGCAGCCCAGACAGACAGATACATGCAAGATAATTGCAGTGACAGACATCAAATGCATCAACTCTCCTAACCCTTTGTTTGTCCTCCGTGCTACATTAAGCTTAGAGTCTGATGACTTCCAGCCCCGATGAACCCTTCTGCACGCTCCCTGCTGAACGGTGCTGCCCAGAGACAGCAAGCTGTGCATTCTGCAGAGGTCACAACTGTAAAAACTGAACTAATAATTCTAAATACCTCTCCTACTTGGTTAGCAAAGCCTCGTTAAACGCAGCTCCACCTACACAGCAAAATGGTTGCAGATACCTATGTGTGGAAAAGTTGGAGCTATGAATAGTGGCATTAGAAGCGTTCCAGTTGTTCGCAGGCACTGTGAAACAAAGCAGTTCAGTTTAAAGTCAGAGATCAAACAAAGGCAAAAAAGATTTTTGCAGCTGTTCTCCTGCCCTGGAATTTGTTGTGCATATCTTTTTTTTTTTGAACACTTCTTTGATTCACAGTTCCTTCAAAAATATACGTTGTCACAACCTTCTGGCCAAGCACCTCTCCAGGCTGGTCATTCACCGCTGCCGCTCTCCCAAGTCAAACTGTGCGTGCCTAAAACACCTCTCATTGTCACAGACTGTGAGCAACACGCTCACTCTTTTCAGGCTGACCTGTGAGGTAATCAGCTGATCTCTGTTCCCTCTACACAAAGCAATGAAACATCTGTTTCATGAGAGAACTGGCAGTCCTTGTGCAGTTACAGTCTTCTACCATCAAACCCCTCTCTTTTTGTGGTTTAAAACATCTCTGGTTTGATGAATTTAGTCATAATAGATTCCTCTATTGGACTGATGACTGGATGAGGCACTTAGTGCTGTGGTTTAGATGATGAGCTGGTGTTGGTGTTGAGTCACAGCTTGGACTCGATGATCTCAAAGGTCTTTTCCAACCTTGTAATACTGTGATAATGTGGTACTTAACCGGTACGAACCGCAGGGTGTCACATATAAACTAATTGAGGGACAGTCCTGACTTAATTGGAGACAAAAGTTTTTATTAAAAGGTTTCTGTAAGTTCTTCGGTATTTCCCTGCCTACCCTTACTTACAGAAAATATTCTCTCCTTTGTAACACATTGTTGCATCTCTATTTTAATCCACTCTTGCTATTGACTTCACTATAGATTATGTTTATGGTCCTTAACTTGTCTCTCCTGTCAGTGCACTCTGAAGAGCCTTCCTTACTCGTTCTTTCTATGTTCCTGAGCAGAAAAAGAAAATATCTACGCCACTGTGATGCATCCAGTGGCAAATACAGGACAGACAGGGTGGGAAGGCATTTTCAATTACTTATTTGCTTCGTGTTGAGGACATAAGACTTCGGTTCATACTGTTTAAACCCACGTCCCAAGTGATGGTTTAGGAAGAAGGCACTTAACTGTGGATTTGTTAGAGAAGTGAAGACACCCTGGATTACCCTGCTACTGCATGTGCAGATAACAAGAAGGAGGAGGTGGCCTTTACTATTTATATCCTGATTTCGGGTGCAGAACCATGTCCTTACAAAGAAGCCAAGTGATCGGCAATCTCTAAAATGATTTCTTGCACCTTTCCCTCTACGCATCCTGGCAACTCGGTGTGTGCTGCCCACAGGCCAGGGTGGCAGCTGTAGCATCCTGTACAACCAAAGCACAGCCCCCAACCATCAGAAGAGATTAACAGTGACACACTTGACACATATTTCTCTTCAAGAAGGAACTGGAATGAGTTTCTCCTTTCCTGCTCTGACTTTCCTGCTCTTCCTTACTCTTTTCCCCCTTCCATCTCTTTTCAGGATCAGTGCTCTTAATGTTTAAAAACTTCAAAACTGTCGAGGTAAAAAAAAATGATGTGCAAAATCTCCTCTAAGTCATTCTTCCGTGCAGAAAGGCAGCACTGTCATCCACAAATGAAGCTTTCTTTCCAGTTCCACCTCTTCCCCCCCCAGCACTGTCCTCCACCTTGCTTGCTCCTTTTAGTCACATTATGACAAACATACTTCTCGCTGTGGGGCCCTGGTTAGTAATAACCCTGCCCCATGGGGCACAAGTATAACTTTACAGTCTGTGTGATCTATCAGAAGTGCTGATACGTAGACCTCTAAGTACTTGCAGGAAACGCAGCGCACAGACCTAGTTATTAAAATCTATTGTAGAAACAGACACACAAACTGTAGCAATTAACGAAAAAAAGTCACAGAAATCTGACTGCAGACAACTAGCAAATTATTTTTAAACATAAAATTGCACCAGTAAACTGTTTTCAATTAATGATTTACCAGTTCAATTCAAAATTG
Source organism: Geococcyx californianus (assembly GCA_013389885.1). Classification (NCBI taxonomy): domain Eukaryota; kingdom Metazoa; phylum Chordata; class Aves; order Cuculiformes; family Neomorphidae; genus Geococcyx; species Geococcyx californianus. The sequence goes on along the minus strand of VWPV01028529.1, from coordinate 20,706 downwards.
AGGAGGAGAGCCCAGCTGAGTGTAGAAACCTTAGTAGGTTCTTCTAAATTTCAAATAAAAAAATAAGCATAGGTGATGGGTTTGTTTATAATACTAACAACTTGCTGGGAACTTGAAATTTGTCTTTTTGCCTCTCTTAAAATATCAGAATTGCAATCACTTCCCCAAATCTAATCGGGAAAAAAAGCCCATTGCTCCTGACTGATGAAAAAAAGTTCTCTCAAACAGGGAGCAATTGCAGACGAAGACTAATGTATAGTAAAAATTACTAATATATGTAAGGAGACCACAGGAGCTGAAGTGTTCTGCATGCTGAGCTGATTCAAAACCAGCAGGATACGCATCCTTTAGGTGCATAGAAAAATGGGAGCAAATATTCTAGATACTGACCACAAGTTGCGCCAGGGGAGGATCAGATTGGATGTTATGAAAAAATTTCTTTACTAGAAGAGTGGTGAAGCCCTGGCTGAGGCTGCTCAGGGCAGTGAGGGAGTCTCCATCCCTGGAGGGGTTTGTAAAGTGTGTAGACGTGGCACTTTGGGACATGGTTTAGTAGGATTGTTGGTATTGTATTGCTGGTTGGAGTTGATGATCTTAGAGGTCTTTTTGAACTTAACTATTCTAAGATTTTGTGTTAGCTCGGGATAATCAGCATTAAGACCAAAGCACTTCTACACCATATGTTTCGTCTTTACACCATTCAGTAATCTCTCCCACCCTTCTTTATTGCAATTGAAATCTTGTTCTATACAGGATTTGTCATTTTAAAATATATTGTAAAAATACATTCTTTAATACATATTTACTTGAAGACACGCTCAAAACGTGCACACCTTGTACTTGGGGAGGCTTGTGATAATCCTCAATTCCTGAGCACCCTTATTCCTGAAATTTGGACTCCCTTTGTTAAAAAAGTTGCTGCCCTCAGAGACAAGTGCGAGTAAAATTGTTGGTTGTCCTGATAGGGGAACTGTAGGTACCCTTAGGTAATACTACCCAGTTCATCAAATAACTCAAAAATGAGGATTTTACGGACCACCTAATCAAACGTTTAGAATATCCCATGAACTCAGTGAAACTGTCTGTAGGATCTGGGCATGTGACCCAGCCTGTAAGCTCTGTTTTGTGGGAAGCTGTAGAAGAGGAGTTGACTCTTGCTTTGCTAGGGACACACATATTGTGCTATTCTTGAATACACTTTGCTTCCCAAGAGGTAGAGGCATCATATTCAGGTACACAGTATTGCCCTTGAGCAGAGAAGTGAGGAAGATGACAGTAAGGCAGTTCCTGCAAAGATGGGGCTAAACTGCAATATTTGGGGATGGAAAGCAAAACTCGCTTGAGAATTATGGCAAGTTAGTCTTGAGGAGTAATAGCCCTAAAAGAGACTAAGTTTGACCAATCTTGAGGTTGCACCAGTCCTAAAACATTTCCAAAAGCTGTCTCCCCTGGCTGCAAGTGTTGGCTCTTGTTCTTATTCAGCTTTAAGCAGCTGGTTTTCATCCATGAATTCAATTTACCCCACTGAACACGGGCTCGATATGTAGCAGTAATACGGTTGCAGGCAGTGAAAACCAGCTTGCTACATGCATCACATATATCCATATTGTGGCATTAAATGCAACCCTCCTATCTGATAAATGAAACCACACAGACACTGCAAGAGCCCAGAGGGAAAACTGATCATTGTGGGATGCACCAAAACCGAGCCAAGGAAAGGGGACAACTATTGGAAGTGCTGCTTTTGTTGAAAAAGACTGAAGCCATCTTAACACATCACTCTGGTTGTTTGCCACCTCTTCTTGGTGCAACAGCTGGATCTTGTGGCCAGTGGTGTCAAATGCTGAAGAGGTGCAGCATGAAGAGAATGGATGTGTTCTCTCTTCATTGCCAGAACGAGGTCATCCATCAGTGCCATTGCAGTGGTTTCATTTGTGTCCTGGCTTGCATCCAAGCTGTGCTGGGGCTGCTTCGTTAGCTAAAGCAGACTCCCTTAACTCTTTTAAGGCATGTATTTCTTTGCCACAGGCAGAGCATTCCTTCAAAGAATTGTGTTTCATCTATACTTTTGTGAATAGCTGTCAGTCAGACAAGAAGCTGTCCAAGATGTTCACGTAGGAAGCAGCAGACTGATTTGAACTTATGTCACACAATTAACCAATCCTTTCATAAATATTAAAAAGATTGAGTATGCACCGTGCTGTTTAAGTCACTACTGCGTTGCCTTAATCCTACCCTTCCCCCAAACTCCTTCCGCTCTTTCAGTATCACAGTAATCAATTCTGCAGACATTTGGGATCAAAAACTTCTGGCAGAACAGAGGAAAAAGCTTCCCTGGTGTTACTGCTGAGCTACAGGCTGGATCTAGAATTTATAAAAATACATATTTATACTGCTGGCCACAAAATGGCTTAATGACTAGATCCTGCAGGAGGAGTTCCTTCAGCAAACCCATTTAATGATTCATCTTACCCTCTCTTAAAAGAAACAGAACTATAAAATTGCATGCAAAATACACATTGCTCTTCTCCGAAAGGGGAGGAAGAAGATTCTGCCAATTCCCGGCATCCATCTCATTAGACTAAGGCTCAGCAGCACACCCTCGACAAGCTTGCAGGTAACGTTTTAAAGCACTGCTGCTCATTCAGCCTTACCCAAGAAGTATCCTGTTTTATTTGCCTTTTAAGTTTAAACTTGGCAGCTTTGGGGGTTATGGTCGATGTCCGCAGCTCACAGCAGATATGTGTAATTTTTTTTTATGTTGTTTGGATTACTTGTGTTGCATTTTAATGTGAGGCCATTACAGTGAAAAGGTTTTATGCACAAATCCATAGAGGGTGAAAGAAAGAAAAAAAAAATCATCTCTACCACTCATTGGAAATGGAAATAAATTGGCAGGGTCCTAAATTTCTACAAGTTTCTGTCATCTTAATAGAAATAAAATGTCCTAGTTCTATATAACCCCCTGGAAGAGAATAAAGTGTGCTTAGTGCTCAATGCGATTTGCCAGGGCGAATGGCTAAACTCTAGGAAGACCCTGCGGGAGTCAGAGGCAAGGCCAGCCTGGTCAACAGACCTGTGGAGACAGGTTGGGCTAGTTTAGTGTGGTAACCCTTTCACACTGGGATCCAGATTGGATCAAAATAGCTAGCACTGGGAATCTAGTTGCCCTGAACAACTCCTGACCATACTTAGTGCCAACACCCTAACATTTACAAACCAACTGCCTTTGCTCAGCTGATAAGCAATCGACTTGAGGTCAAAGCTGATGAAATTGAGGGCCACACCACACATCACACCACATCTCTGGGTGCATTGGAACTTTAAAGGTGACTCAAAGCACTAAGTCTCTCGCACGATTCCATTCCATTCAGCATCCCCACTCTTTGGTGGAAGTTAATGTGAGTAAAACACACTGCGTAAGCTGATGCAGGTAAATGGAGTACAGAAGCCTTGGCTTGTGTGGTCAGTAACACTCACCTGTTTCCCACAGTTCAAAGATCATGTTTCAAAACAGAAGCCTTGAAAGACCAAGGACCTTTCAGCCCACCGTGACCATCAGCTTCAGTCCTGGAGCTAGCACGGCTAAACCCAGAGCACAGCGCATTTCACAGCACTGAACGAGGCAGCCCCCCTCCCCAACAGCCTTCAGATTTGAGATGACTTTCGCTCTCTGCAATTGCCAATGTAGCACCTGCACTGGGAACCAACTGTAAAAAGTAGGTCACAACTGCACATGCGATTATCGATTGCACAAAGCAGGCGGGCTATTAAAGCGTCCTGGTGTATCTGCTCGAAGCGCTGGCACACATCGTCAGGAAACCCAGAAAACACAGGACCACCTGCAGAGTCCTCCCTGCGGTATGATCCTGTTAAGTTAATACTCTCGAGCCTCTCTGCTGACTAATGCAGGCAAACAGTGCAGCCAGCCAGCGTTTTAATAAGCGGGACACTTACCTAGGGCACATGCCAGCCCCAAGCCTGCTAAGGAAAGCAGGCACAGAAGTAAGGAAGAGGTTAAAAAAGAACATGTCTGGGTTTTTCAGCAGCTGGGTTCCATTGTGAAAGGGTCATGTGGTGCCAAGGAAAACAGAAAATAGGAAGGCACACAGATTTGTTAGTTTGAAGTAATTGACCACATGGTGTCCGATGGTTTGTGTTCTCATGTTCTCCAGAGCGAGGTCCCACGGGAGCTGAGGCAGGGGTTCCAGTTCCTAGCACTCTATTGTTTACCCTGATGGTTTCCAGATGCTGGAGACAAGGACAGTGAAATCTTTGGGACACTGCCAAAGAATGAAAAAGACTAAAGAAAACACTGAGGGTATTTTTTAATTTTATTTTTAAAGAGACAGTACTACTTTTAACTACGTTCATCTTCATGTACAGTCCCCCTGCTCTCTCAAATACATACGTGCACACTGCTTCTCTCTTTCTGCCCTTTCATCCCCTCTCTGTTTTTCTGTCTCTTTTCTATTTAAAAAGTTCTGTAATGCAACCAGCCAAGGGAAAACAATGTAGGGTGTCTCTTTCCCCTGCTTGGCATCTATAACTCATTAAGCTGTAACACAGTGAATGTGCAAAAATGGTCAGAAAACCCCAGCAAAAACTTCATAGCAGGCAGATAACCAAGAGAGTGTCAGCACTGATGGGAAAGCCTCAGAAGGCTCCGAGTTCAAGTTTGCTTTGGCACAGCTGGAAGAAGTTTGCAGAATTCTACAAAGTGTTTCCAAACATCTGAACCATGGAAATCAGGGAAGGGGAGCAAGAACAGGAGAGCAGTAGGCACTTTCACCAGCAAAGCCAGAAAGCAGAGGAGAGCGAGAGCCCCCAACCCCCTTCTGGTAATTAATTCTCAGCTTCCAGGATGGAGTCTAAAAGCAGGACTTCAGAGTCTGCAGACCTGTATTCTCATCGAGTTTGGCTGCCAGTGCTCTGAGTCAGAGCAAATTTCTACATCGCACCTACGTATGTACTTGGGGTTGGGCACAGACTGTGGAATTCCACGAAAGAGTTCCTGTCGTTGCCATCAGAAGGTGGTGGATGAGACAGTTGTCCTCTTCACACGTTAGAAATACAAGGTTGTACCTCTCCTTTTGTTTTAATGAAGGATATCTGCTATAGTTTGTCTTTGCTGCCGTCTCACATCTCCCAAGGGGGTCGTTAAGTGCATGGGAATGGGTGTTTCACGGAGAAAACCCCTCCTCTAAAGTAGTCTTGTAGAGAGTTTAATTTGCTAAATCAAAACTTCAGCAAAAAGTGCCATTCAAAAAGAAACAAAGTTTTGAAACAACCTACGAGGTAGATTCTAGATTTGCTGGTAAGTGTAAAAATCCACTCCTCGTTCTTCAGATCCCACCTGTGAATACTGAAAACCTCAGGCAAACTGCTGGCCAGATTTCAGACCCCTTGATACCGTGTTTTGCTTATTCAGTCTCTTCCAAAGAACCTGTTGCAAACCCCAAAGATTCACACCATCATCAAATGGTTTGGGTCGGAAGAGACCTTTAAGATCATCCAGTTCCAGCCCCCCTGCCATGGGCAGGGACACCTCCCACTGGATCAAAGCCCCAACCAACCCGGCCTTGAACGCCTCCAGGGATATTTAAACAGTATTTACCCCAGTAAACCCCCAGTTCTCATGCCTCCACCAGTTTGTAATCCTGGGATGTCCTGAGGCGGAGCTGGTATCTTTTTCCTGACACCATTCTGACCTTGCTTCTCAGCCATATAGTCTGAGAGTACTGTGTTTGATAGAGCACAGCTGGCAAAAGAACAAATGAATTACTATGAAATGGATGTGTGAACCAAGGGGCAGCACGGGGTCACCATTCCCTTCCACTGAAAAAATCAGAATCATAGAAACATTCGGGTTGGAAAAGACCTCTAAGCTCACCCAGTCTATTCAACCCCACTGTGCCCACTAAACCATGTCCCTAAGTGCCACATCTACACATTTTTTCAACCCCTCCAGTGATGGAGACTCCACTCCTGCCCTGGGCAGCCTCTGCCAGGGCTTCACCATTCTTTCAGTAAAGAAATCTTTCCTAATATCCAATCTAACCCTTCCCTGGTGCAACTCGAGGCCATTTCCTCTCATTCCATCACTCGTTACGTGGGGGAAGTGACCAGCACCCACCTCAGGTGCAGATGTGTCCATTTCCCTACTGAACGTGCCACGTTGCTTGTTTGACACGCCGCAAGAAGGGACTAAACTCTCCCTATTTCTTATTTCAGATGGAGATAATGAACACCACGGCTGTGGAATGCTATGTGAAAATATCTCTATGGTTCCCCACGCTTTGCCTTCTAGCTTGAAAGATGCAGACAGAACCAAAATGACTCACAGTCAGCACAGAAAAGATATTCTTGTTTTCAGACTTGCACTTTTTGGAGGCTCAAATGGTATCAAGGAGATTAGCAAGAATGTTTTTATAAAAGGCTCTGTTTTCTCTGTTGAGGTGTCTTGGTTTAACCATGCTGCTCGTGTTGGTGACTTATCAAGAGGTATTTTTCAATCCAGTTTCTGAAAGACAAACTCCTGCAGACAGAAGCCACTGCCAGAGCTCGCTCTCTTCCTGCGCACTGGCCTTGCAGGGGCAGACAGGGGACTGCAGGCGAGGCTGGGCTTGCGCCCGCTCCTCTGGACCTGTGGTCCTGCCGCAAAGGTTGCGCAGTCTCTGCACACAAGCAAGACAGCTTTCCCTAGGGGCTCTCAAATGAAAACTTCAACCAATTTTTGATCTTGCTGCTCTGATGTGAACAGAATAAAATACAGGCAAAATGCTCTGAAACAGAAAACGTAACTCTTAAATTCAAGCACTAAATGTGCTTATTCCCTTATTTTTACTGTTAAGATTTTTTTCTGCAAAAGCCTAGAGACAGACTTACAGCCTTGCAGACAGACCACATCAGTTTCTGACTGTACCTTGCCTTCTTAATGTTTTCTGTCTTAGAGACTTGAGACATTATAGGTGCATAAGTGAAATTGGTTCTTAGCATATATGGAAAGAATAAAGTGTATTAGATTACAGAGGACCAAGTGGACAGAGCTTAAAAGGGCATTTAATATAGCATGATTTTTCCTATTTATTTTCATAACACTAGGTTTGTTGAAGATGGTTGAGGACTGATCCCTAGCTGATTTAAAGAAATATAAATGGGTAAATGTGGCTTGGTAGCTTTCTAGTGGCTGTGAATGCAGTTTTTAGATGGAAGGGTATTTACTGCAATGCCCTAAATACAGGTACTGCAATTTTGGCTGGCTTTTAGGTACTCCCTGAGGAGTATGTTACCAGTTCCCTTATACCTTCTGCTTTTTCAGGCAACCGAATGAGAATTCCAAAGGCTTGACAGATCCTAGTGCACTTGGGGCTGCAGGTCTTTGCCAAGGCAGCATGAATATCTAGTACACTGTGTTAAAGCTTAGCAGCAAGATGGAAACCTTTCAATTCCATTGCACTTTCAACCGCTGCCAACCTGGCACTGCAGCATGTGAGTTCTGAATCAAGCCAGGTGTATTTTTTTCCAGGCAGAATTTTTTTCCTTACTGTAAAAACTGACTGCTCTATTTTAAAATAACATTTCATTTATGATATGTAAAAGGTGGCTTGAAGGAGATCTAGGAAAAGCCTTTGGTGGCTTAAAAGGAAGAAATAATTTCTTACTAAATATGTTTTTCCTCTTCATCTCATTCTAAATTTTTATTAGAGAGATGAGCATGAATCCTTGCCTTTTTCTTATGCATTCTACTGAAACAACTGCACTGTGAAAATAATGAATATAAGAAGGGCCACCAAGTGCTTCATAAGCAGCCAGAGCTTTGGGGAATCTCTGGATTTGGATGTTCAGTTTCGGACACCAAGAAAGGCGTGGGTTTGCACAAAGTACAGCTCATCCGTCTGTTTTTTCAGGTGTTCAACACACTAAGTTACGTGGGGTTTTTTTGTGCATTTTCTATGATTTTTCAAGAAAATTAGAAAGAATATAGTACACAGCAAATCCAGTTAGTGCCATAAGTGAAAGCTGTATTTTGTTTTGTCATTTTTTTTTCTATGATTACTGTATCTCACAATTCAAACATTTAATAGTGCGAACTCTAATGCTCTGCATCGCCATTGGAGATAGAGCTCGGATCAAGACAAGGTATTTTAACAGGGATATATGTATTTGTTAGAGAGATGGAAAAAGAGAGAGATACCTTGAGCATTTATCTCTGACTCCAGTGTGCAAATAATGTTCTTGCTGCAAGCAGCTGATTCTCTTCAAGTATTTTTGACCTAGCAGATGTCTTAAAGTTAGGGAGCTATGACCTCAAGCATTGGCTCACAGAGAGGCTCCCAAAGAGGAGCTCCCAAAGCATGGAGAGAAAAAAAGAAAGGAAAATGGTTTTATTTATTGCATCCGGTTAACCGGTAACAAAACAAACAGAAAAACATACACAATTATATCCTGGATTTCAAGAGCTTCAATTCCAAACTTTGTTTGACCCGGTTGCTCTGGGCTGGCTTTAGAAAATGAAACGCTGTCTTTCCTCCTAGGCTCGAAAACTGTTTCCTGACTGGGATTTATGGCTAGTGGTGGACCTCAAAGGACTGCATAATGTTCGGTATCATAGGAAGTGAAATAGATTTAGCTGCAAACACAAACCAAAAAGGGGATTATGAGGAGATTTCTGCAGCGCTTGTGTCTATCACATGTAGCAGACTCCAAGGAGTTTTCTTCCCTCTTCTTTTGGCTTGTTTATACTCAGTAAATTGCATGTCTGGGGATTGTATGCTGTGGTCAAAATGTCATCAGTTAAAATGTGAGCACTTCTAAGCTGGTTACATTGCTCTAAAACATTCTACATTAAGATACTATCTTCTTCTTGTACAAAATACAGATGTTGGCTATTTCTCCTGCATGAGTTTAATGCTGGGTTTTTGAGGTTGGGGCCTAAAATAGTGGTTTCTGTTACATGTTCTGAGCTGTGCATTTTCTTGTCAGAATGTGAGAACAGATTACGGTACAGGCAAATCACACAGCTCAAAATTCACGGGAAAATCAGATAGCAGAGAACTGAATGACCTGTGTGGTTTCGCATCGGCCTTCACCAGCCGCAGCAGAAGTTGTGCTGCAGAAGTCAGTAGGAGTAAGATACAGCTCCCATTGGGCTGAACATAAATAGAGGGGCAGTAACATTTTCTCACTTGTGTTCTCTCCTTGTTTGAGGAGAACTGAATGTAAAGTGCTAAGAGATCAGGAGGTCTGAAATCTCTTCCAGTGAGAGTTTCAGAACTGATGCGGAATTTCTGACTGCCAGTCATATTTTGCTTTGCTGTTATTGCAGTTTCCTTTGAAGTACTGTGCAAATATCACTTTGAATTCCCAATTCTTCTGTGCCCTGGCACACTCGAACAATCCCGCATGGCAGCACCTCACCTCCCAGGCACTGTGGCATCAGCCCCTCCAAAATACTTGGATTTTTTTGGAAGCCACTGAGCATCCTCCCCCAGCCCATTTGAAACACATATAAAACAGGTCACTTTGGAGAGAAGCGACCATCACTGGGAAAATTTTGGTCCCTGTACGCTTTTAAGACAGGAGGGAGAGGATGCAGCTTCTTCATTGTGCCAACACGGGGCTCAAGCCTTGCAGTCCCTCCAGAAAAGTCACGCCTGTAATCTTATATCTTTATCTGGTTGCTTCTGTCTTTCTTTCTTTTCTATGTGTTCTTCATCATTTCTAGCAAGCCACTACTGTTTCTCAGGTTATGTCACAAAACAAAAGAAAAACTTCTACTCAGAAACTATTTATGCAAAATACTGAGTAGACATAATTTTCTGCTTCTCATGGTAGGTCTCTGCCTACTTATATTTTTTAGATATTAAGCACAAAATTTGACTGAAGATGCATTATTGAAATAAAACCTTTCCTGAACAAGAGCATGACCTAACAGGAAGAGGGTTTAATTCTACAACGACATGTCGTTGCCTTTCTTATTCCTCACCTTCCTTATGGTTTATTGGTTACTTTTGGCCCAACAGGAATGTGGTAGAGGCAAAGCCAATAATTTTAGACACTTCTTATTGTTGCAGTTTGGGTCAAAAGGAATAAAAAGTAGTGATAGGATGAGGGGGAATGGTTTTAAGATGAAAGAGGGGAGATTTAGATCAGATATCAGGAAGAAATGTTTTGCTGTGAGGGCGGGGAGGCCCTGGCCCAGGTTGCCCAGAGCAGTGGTGGCTGCCCCATCCCTGGAGGTGTTCCAGGCCAGGTTGGATGGGGCTTGGAGCCCCCTGATCCAGTGGGAGGTGTCCCTGCCCATGGCAGGGGGGTGGAACTGGATGGGCTTTGAGGTCTCTTCCAACCCAACCCATTCTGTGATCCTATGAAAAAGTGAGTGTAAGAACACAAGTAAGAGGAAAACCGGATTAAGTTCTGCTACTGAATGAGGAAAGCTCTCTTTGAATTAAAGGATTAAGGGCTGCAGGATATGGCGAAATATTTGAGAATGTAAAGGCTGTGGTTTTGGCACTTGATACCTAAATCTGTAGGCGTGAGAGCTGAGATCCAGGTGTTTGCTTCTGTCACAAACCTAATCACCCATGCAAGCAAGTTCTTGAGTACATATTTAACTTGAAAAGCACATGAAAGATTATATTGAAATCAGGTAAAATTTCCTGGACTGTGGTCTTATGGCTGCAATAGTAAACTAAATTTGAAGGAACCTGAACTTGAGTTGTTTTTTTTTTCTTAAAGAGGAAAAAATTATTCTTATCTCGACGCAGTTTCATTCCTCTGTGCGTTGTGCATGTGGGGAAAAGTTCAGTGCTTGTTACTCTTCTAACAGACTATTTTAGAGCAGACAAAAGAGAAAAGAGCTACTGCTGAATGAGACTCTGTTCCGACTGCTTAAGATGGCTCTCCTTCTGCTGTAGAAATACGTGTGAAAGCAAAAGACACAGCTGCGTTAAACAGCCCAGTAACCCAGAAATTTCCTGTCCCATTCTTTCCTATGGAGAATGTGGGGATTTGGGAGCTCTCAAGACAAACGTGTCTATATTCCCTAACAAGACAACAGTGCAGCTGCCAAGACTGCAAGATGCCACAGAGTCTGTGATTGTTTCTGAGACAAACTGTGCTAGGAATTAAGAATCTTGCCTTTTATTTATACATAAAAATGTATTAAAAAAAATATCCCTGCTAAGTTATGGATGCTAGGGTAAATAAACATGAACCTTGTTAATTCTTAGGCTCTGCGACTGCGTCACTGGGACTGAGATATGGTGACAGTTTGTCCTCTAGTGCTTTATAACACTTGCTCACGTGCACCAGAAACACCATGAGAAATGACTGAGTGCTGAGGGCGAGTGCTGTGTTTTTCTTCATGTGATGAGCATATAGAGTTCCATAAAACTGGAAGTAAGCAGTTGTCCACCCCTCAGGGCAAAGATGGTTTTCTGCTGAGCTCACTTTAGGTACAATTAAAATCAGCACTGTGATACTGACAGGGATGAACAGTCAGAAGAGACCTAGAACGTTACTGATGGAGCACAGCCTTTCCTGGCACTCGTGGAAGTTAAAGACTATATACCTACAGCTTTGCTCTCACTTGGTTTCAGAACTGACAGGCACCCTATTTTATCCCTGCACAGCACCCTGATGCCAGCTGTGGGTTGTCCCTATTGCAGCCACTGCGTCTCCTTGGGAGCGTTCCTCTCCGGAGACAGTGCCGTGCCCAAACTGACCAATTGACTTTTCTACTTTGTCTCAGCTCTTAAGCTGCAAAAAGATAACAGCAAGTACAGAAATTCTGTCTCAAAATGACATTTCCCCTTTTACTGTGGAACACTAGGACATTGCTCTCTGGATCCTGATTAGAGATATAACTTTATATGCAAGATTGACCCGGACTCTTTGAATGCGCCTGGGTTGGAAAACCCAAGGAAATCCATTACTTCTTTCTGTTCTTTCTTTCTCTCTTCCCCCTGCATTTTTTCCCATTGTATGGCAATGGTGGAAAGAAGTGAAATAAAGGAATAAAAATAAAGGATCAAGGAAGTCGATGTGATTAGACTAAGTGACTGATATTCCCATTGTATTTAAAACCCACACATTAAAACTTCTCAAAAGTGCAGGTCTGCAAACTTGCTCGCTGGCTGCACTGTTGTAAACTGAGCTACTCTGCTCTGACCTGCTGCTGGGTTTTCTGCATGAGAATGCTCCATCACTAGCAGGGAGCAGTTCAGCAGCCAGTTTTATGTATCACATTATCAGTCTCTTGTGCTTGTCTTCAGTGGGTTTTTTTTTCTTTCCTTGGCAACAGGTCTGCAGTGTTCTGATTTCTGAAAATGTACATATTTTTCTTAGAGCACTCAGATTCTACAATAGAACTGCACTCTTTTTTTTTCCCCAGAAGTTAAAACTAATCAGCTAGATTTTTTTGTGGGAAAAAAATAATAATCTTAGGTTCCAGTCCTGCAATTGGATTCATACAGGATGACCTGTAGTACAGTTGGAAATCCCCCTGAAGTTTAGGGAAAATCTTAATAGGCACAAAGATCTGACTGTAAATTCCTGACACTGAAAACATATGTTTCTTCATTTACTCTATGGCCAGAGCCGTAGCCACACGTCTTGATATTTGAAAGGGAATGTATTAAAAAGTCAGTCATTTTCCTTTAATGGAATATGTAATGATTGTTTATTTGGAATTAAACATCAGCCTTTCCTCCTGTGAGTACTGATGCAAACACATGAGGTCGGAAAGACCTGATCTTCTAGTATGAGGCAAAGAGGATAAAGAAATTTGCTTTATATTGTCTCAGGAGTATTTGTGTTTGTTGGAGTGCAACAAAAAAATCCCTTCTACCACATTTCCAAGAACCAGGCACGAATCCGATAGAGACATCTGTGACTGGAAAACGTGTTCTGGCCAAGCTGTCTCTGCAAAGTGAAATATGGGGTAAGTGAAAGTAGTGCTCTGGAAAAGCACATAGCAGTAAAGCTATACAAACGTGAGAGACAGGATCCTTCTCTGCTCAGTGATACCTCCTGCCAGTGCAGGCTGGTGGAAGTGAGGAAAAGAGAAGACAAATTCAAGGACAAAAGGAAAACAAGGATGAGAGAGAAGGAAATCAAGTGGCAAGTGAAGGGCTGCAGAAAACACTATGAAAAGAAGACCAAAAATAATGTCTCTTCAGCATTCAGGGTTTCTTTTTGAACTCACAGCACAGTGACAGCTCACCCTGATACAGCCTGTCCTGGAGCAAGCGAGCAGAGAAAAGGAGGGAGAGTGGTGCATTGTAGGAACGGCTGAACCGAGCACGGCAGCTGTATGCAAAACTGTAAGGCCACCTCCAAAGAGCTCAGTCTGCAAATCTACAAGTTAAACAATTGCAATTAATATTTCTTCAGATCCATGACTATTTGAGTTGTCCAGCGTAGACTTCCCTCTAATTCAGCAATTTGTCTGGCCAGTTCCTCCTGAGAGGGCTACAATCTCCACGGGTTATTCTGCTTGGCATAGACTAGGTCTGCAGAGACCCTGCTATCTCTTGATTTGGCTGCGATGGGGCAAAAAAGGATGATGTGGGAAGAAATAAAGGCTGGTCAGCCCACCTTTGGTCCCTGGCAAAACCCCAGGGGGCGGCCACTGCTGGGTGTATGAAGGAGCTCAGCATGTATTTATCAAGGGTAAATCATAGCTGATTTCCTCCTATGATAAAATAATTGGATTTGTGGATGAGGGGAAAGTAGTGGGTGTCAATGACTTGAAGCAATCTGTAGGCAGGTAGCAATAAAGCAGAGAGGTTCAGGAGACTGTTACAAAGGACAGTTTAGACATGGTAGGTGAACAAGTAGGTGCTAGAATTGTAGAGTGGGTAGACTGGAAGTTCTCCCAGCTCTTTTGTAGAGGCAGATGATAAACCAAATCAGAAAAAAATACACAGAAAAGGCTTAAAGTAAATATGTGTTATACAATACATGGTTCCAATCTTTGGCACTCAGTGAGAATGACAACTCAACTGGACTCAGAATCAGAATCAGAGATCTATAAAGAGTGAGAACAATGAGTTAGGCACAGTAAAAATTAATAAACAACATTATTCCGCAGGACATGTGGCAACTAAAACTCATATAGTGCATCTTTTTCACATTGTCTTATGATTTTACATCTACTAGAGGATTTTTTACAACTTCTTGAAGTATCTGTTCAGTCAGTCATTGTTCTTCACCAAGAACAACCTCTTTCCAAAGCTGTTCCCGTGTACTGGTCTGAGAGAAGGTGCTGGGTATCTCCAGGCGTTTGGCAGCGTTGCCAGAACTTACACAGCAGCTGTGAATCTGGTGGTGGAAGATGATGACTCTATGGAAAGAGCTGGAAGCACGAATCAAAGCGACACAGTGCGGGATGCCGAGACAGTATAGTTGCAAGCAATGATGGGGTTGTGGAGAACTTGGTGAAAACCAAGACGCTTGTAGGAAGAGGACACTGACAAAGACGCTAGTGTTGGGGGAGGGACAGAAGAGGATGTAATCAGAATAATAGAGACTCAAACTTAACTGAAGTGGCACTCAGCTGCAGGCACGCTGCTATTTTAGTCCATCTCCTAGAACCACAGGGTTATTTACTGGAAATCTAGCCTGAAAATGCATTCTTTGTGTGACGCTCTAAGTAGGAAGGACCCCAAGGGATGTGAATTACCAAAACCTGTGACGTGCTGGTGTAGAACACAAACCCAAACAAACCAGGACTCTCAAATGCCTGTAGCTCTGTAGTCATTTCAGAGTCAACTTAAAAACAGCATTTTCATCCAGTAAGAGTGCACAGTAATCCTGCAGGTCGAACCTGGCTCCACTATTTGCTCACACTGCATTCCTGGCCCTGACAGATTTTAATATTCAAAGACTTGGAGCCCACAGTGGGTTCGGTCCTGTCTGCCTCAGGTAACAAAGAGGGCACCTTGCACAGTACTTAACAGTACAACACCTATTCAACACACATTATGGAAACTAATAGCAACTATGACCCAAGTCTATGAAAAATTACATGGAACAGACAGAATTTATGATTTACACTAGTCTTACATAGATGTTTTATAATTAAAATACCATTTAGTTCTTCAGTCAGTCTCAAATTAAGATTCCCTGGAATTCATCCAGTTGTATCGTGGCAAACTTACCTTTCATGTAACTCTTAACACAAATTAATGTGTTGCAAACCAATCTTTTTCTAAATTTGGATTTCTGTAGGGAAGTTTATGAACTTTCACTCCTCTCAATGAATACTTTTTCATTTCATTCATTCACCACAAGGACGCAAATGCAATTATTTTTTGAGCATGAGGTCCTCCTAAGTGAAGAAACGTCTCATCGCTTACCTTCATCTCTGGGCACCTATAAAGCTGTGGTCTCTCCATTATTTCTTTATACCTCACAGAAGCTCTGTGTGTTAGATAAATGCTATGAGAGCCTAACAGCAGAATTGAAGTCCTCAGGTACCAAAGTACAGAACAGCAGCACAGACTTCTATTTGCATGATTTGGTATTTACACATGCAGCATTTTTGCTATAAAAGGCTGATCCTTTTTTGGCACAGCAGTTCAAGGATGAGCAGATTTTATGAATTTAATGGGATGCCAAGGAAAGTCAGCTGCAGGTGACACAATGGAGTAGATTTCAATAATTTTGATTCTAAAAAAAGCCTTTAAAAATATGTGGTTGATAGGATAGCGCATGGAAAAGGTTTTTGAGTTGTCTTATAATGAGCTTATACAGCCTCAGAGGTTGCTTTACAGAGGTAAATGTCATGATCCCCATTCTACAGAGGAGAACTTGAGGCATGGAGGGATGGAAAAGCCACGTTGTACGTGACCCTTCAGAGCAGGAGCAGGGCAGAAAGAGGGACCCAGGTGTCCTGGCTCTGGGCTCTGTTCCTGATTTCAGGCATTGTATGTTTCCTTTGAACAGGCAGACATGCAAATGACTGCCCTGACAAATTGGTTCTTACACATATGTTGTCATTATTAATGCAACCCTGAGGCAGGGCAATTTAGTGCAAAAATGATGTTCCTTGATTTGGGGCCTGGTTTCTTTGCTATGAAGCAGTAACTTTGGTCTTCCTGTTGGGACTGTTGCCACGTGGCTCCTGCCACTGCGGAATCATCCCCTCACCCTCGCACACACCGGTAATATTTCGTAAATGAAACACTTATGTCAACAATCAATGCTTGGCAGTGGAGAAAACATGACAGGAAATATCTTTCGTATCGGAAGGGCTGCTACACAGCAGGATTCATGCACTGCTTGAAAGTAGAAGTTTATGGCTGTTTAGCTGGGTCTTTACCGATAGGCATCTAGAGAAAAGACCGAAATTGTAGATAAGGGGCCAATTGGTGTGTTAACATCTCTATCTACCTTCTTCTTTAAAGCCCTGCAGACTGTTGCAATGCTGTCTGGATCTACAAGGTTCAGACAGGAAATCATCAGCAACTGCAGGAACACATGTACTGCTTTGCTCACTAGTGAGTATCAGGGCACTACAAGAAAGTGGAGATGCACTGCTAGAAGACAACGAATAAGACACAGATGTGGGATGCCTATAAACCGAAAGAACTGCAACCATTGTGGGAAACAGTGGGACTTAGTGTCCACTTCCCTAAGGTTCCTTCAGAAATTTTAGCAAACTATGGGAGGTTTGTTGCATGTAGCATCATTCTGAGACCAGCGTATCTTGGAGGTTTTGCAGGGAGTAAGGAGTGCTCGGCTGCCCAAAAACCTGGGACTTGGATTGAGATCCAGTTTTCAGTGTTTTTCTCTAAGGGAAAAAAAAGAAAGGGCCACAAACCACATAACCGAAGTCAAACATGGCTGTAGGTGAATTTTCTTCTGGAAGCTCTGCCCTGTGCCATTGGCCACCCTGACTTCCTGCTCAAAAATCCTTCTTTCCAAAAAGCCAGAAAGCAGAGACCAACAGGAGAGAGAAGAGGCTATTTTAGCTACTTTAGGGCTAGGATTTCCACTAGGGAAGTGGACTTTCCCAGAGGAATGCTTTGTTTGAAGGGGAAAAAACCCCCCCAACTTATTTGGATTCTCACCCCTTGGATGCAAAGCTCTTCTGTTCCCATCCTGTCATGCCAAGCTTCAGTTTCTGGTTTGCAGTCCTCGAGTCACTGAGCGACCAGCCTGCAAGCTCTTCCACACACACTCACATTCTCCTCTGTTCTGTTTGCCTCCCACTTTGTTCCACTGGGATAAGGAATTATTATTTTGTTGGGAGGGAAGAATGTCAATGATTATGTGCAAGATGAATTCAGAACCTGCCTTCTGGAGGTGCACACCTTAAAGACAAACATCCTGTAATTGTAAATCCCAGAACTGCCTTTTTTTTTTTTTTTTTTTTTTCTCTTGAGCCTGTGCTTGGAATTTGTGGAAGAAATCTCTGGATGCTCTGATCCAGGTTCACTACTCAGGGCTTTGCTTAGTAAGCATTAAAATACTTAATAGCATCCCAACCTTATAAGTGAATGCACGTGAGGAAAAACCCAGAACGAAAGATCCAGAGATGTCTTGTATTTAGGAGTGGGCTCAGGATAAAACAAAATTGATTCCAGAAATATTGAGTGTCCAGGAACTTAAGGGCATCCAGGTCCATGGTTTGGATTCTATCCTTTTTATAACTGAAAATCCGGAGTTGGGCTGGGCTCGCACGCTGAACAGTTTGCTCAGGAAGGTTCAAAGATTCTCTGCTCTGGAGCGGGCAATCCAAGAAAAATTCACATTTACATTTTTCCTTCTTGTCCTCCAAGAGCCTAACTATATTGCTCTTGGCATATGGAAGGTGCATGGACATCAAAGGGGATATCTTCTATAGTAAGGCAACGTGTATCAGACCCTACACAAAACCAAAGAAGAAAAAAGTCCTTTGAATGTTTTGAAATGATGATCTAAATTTCAGAGTGAAATCCCTGGATGTCACAGGCTGGTGCTGCTTGCTGCTCTGTGCTGCATGAGAAATGAATGAATAGCGGGTTATGTTTTCCCTGTCTTTCTTTGCCACAGAAACGTAGAATGGTTTGGGTTTGAAGGCTTCTTAAAGCCCACCAGTTTCAACCCCCCTGCCATGGGCAGGGACACCTCCCACTGGATCAGGGCGCTCCAAGCCCCATCCAACCTGGCCTTGAACACCTCCAGGGATGGGGCAGCCACCACTGCTCTGGGCAACCTGGGCCAGGGCTTCCCCATCCTCACAGCCATAGCTTTCTCTCAACATTTCTAGACTGCTTTGGTTTTTATTCTAATTTTTACCTCAGACAGGCTGAGGCGATAGTGGTGAAGTGTAGCGATACCGCAGAATTGTTTTTCTTAGCTGCTAAGATACGGTAGATACATGTTAGGCAGAATCTATATTCTTCCAGGCATCTCTCAAAGGGCCTGTTCATAGAAGGGTTTATAGGGAAACCACAACTCCCTGAGGAAAACAAAATTAGGAAGGAAAATTTCTGTCCACTTGCTAGAATTTGCTATAACCTTTGGCACCAGCTCATGTTCCAAAAAGAGCTGATTTTTATTTTTTCTCAAATAATACATTAAGAGTTGGGGAAAACCACATGTTGGAAGTGTATAGTCTTGTGCTAACCAGGTTTTCAGCTTGACTGTAGGATGAGTGTTCTTCTGCTGGAATATATCCAACTTATCCATACACCTTACTGAAAGAAGACACATAATGGAGGCATAAAAAAAAATACTGCTGTGAAGATGAATTTTTGGAAATGATGCTGGCTACCCCACCGACATAAGTCAGCGCTACGCTCAGGGTGGTTTGCTTAGGTATATTTGCACAAGGGAGACCAACAGGGAGTAGCATTTGGTTGCTCGTGGCTTGGATGGGTGTATTTTTTGATGGGTAAAAAAACTGTTGGGATGACAAGGCCCAAGGAGTTGTAGTGACTAAAGTTAAATCAAGTTGGTGGCTGCTCGCATGTGGTGTTCCCCAGGGCTCACTCTTAGGGCCACTCTTGTTTAATATCTTTATCAATGATCATAGTGAGGCAATTGCGTGCACTCTCAGTAAGTTTGCACATGACACCAAGTTGTTTGGGAGTGATGATCTGCCTCAANCCTCTGGTAACCAAGGCCATCCTTGAGCTGGTGAAAAATGGCCACATCTGCAGGGAGGGGCGGGCAGGACCCCAGACTGACCAGCGAAGTGTTCCATCCCATAAAGGTCATACTCGTTATAAAATTGAGAGATCATGAGGGTCTCACTCTGTTCTGCAACAGCTGATGTCCTGTGAGGATCTCGTTTGTCTGATTGTTCCTGACCCCGGATCCGTGTATCCCTGAACCCAGTTCCTGAGCTCCGCTCCCTCCTGGCTGTGGCCCCGTTCCCCCGTGTCCGCTGTGCTGCAGTTGTGGTGACGTGTGGCCATCGAGGGGTGGGGTGGGATCTCAGACTTTGCATGTATTTACGTTACTTTCTGATTATTTTAATCATCATTACTATTATTATCATCATTTCATTAAATCTGTAGCTTTAGTTTCCAGTCCACAAGCCTCTTCCCTCTCATTTTCCTCTCCCTTCTCCTGGGGGTGTGGGGTTGGAATTTGGGAGTCCAACTGCACGAGTTTAGCTGAAAATTTAGCCGGGTCATGGCTAAAATCATGACAAGATCTAGATATACCTGTGCATTCACAGGCTTTAAGAAGTAAAACTAAGCCATGGGTGTCAAGGGGGAGAACCTGACAGGAAGAAAGAACAGGCTCCAATTGTGATTAGAACTGAAAATGCATTAAAACCAGGAGAGAAAGAATGGGTTTCAGGAGAGTGAGTCGTTCTACTGGAGCTAAGCTGTGTTCAATACGGGCTCTAAATCTCACTGTAGTTTACCAAGTCTCAGGTTTCAAGGACTGGAAGATTAGCAGGCTGAGCGGTGCTGAGATGTACTGTTCACAGCATGTTCGTTGGGCCCTTGGGAGAGAAAGCTCAGTTTAGTTCTGGTTTTGTAGTAAGCTTTTAGCCTTTTTCCATCACTTTGGATGTGAAAGTATGTAAATTTATTACTAAAGTAAATCGAACTGGGCTCTTGGTTTTGTAGCAGAGAAAGAAATAGGAGATGGCAAACAACCTGGCATGGGTGCGTATACACACGGAAAACGGCTGAGGGGAATTTGAGGGGGCTCAGTATTCTAGTGTGCTTTGTGGGCCACATTCAAACGTGACAGCTGTTATAATGAGTTTAACCCTTCTGTAGCTGCAGTCAAGCCTGTAGCTGCTCACTGAAGGTTGAAATTCCTGTCAGTGCCATCGTGCCAGTGGTGTTGTACCAGTACGTGGCTTTGCTCAGTCTCTTCTTTCCTCTTCTGTTGGCCATTTCACCAGTAGGAATGGGGAGGCATTAGATGCCTCAGGGCCTTCCCACTTCCCTAAAATCCAGGAACTTCCGAGGAAGGTCTGCTCCTGCCTGTGCTTTCCCACTGGTTCCAGAGAACTTTTTCATCCCACACATATCATCTAGAGAGAGAAGAAAAAAGGAAAATATATTCCATCTTTTTCTTCCTTTCCACAGCATGAAAAATCCCCACTGAGGTGGATAACTATTCAGAGTCACAGAATCATTTAGTTTGGAAAAGACCTTTAAGATCCTTGAGTCCAGCTGTAAAGCTAACACCGCCAAGTTCACTACTAAGCCAGGTCCCGAAGCACCACATCCACGCGTCTTT
>VWPV01028528.1:0-15038 GCA_013389885.1 Geococcyx californianus | reverse complement strand
AAGAAAAAAATAATTTAAAAAAATTCATACTTTTCAAAGCTGAAGACATCAGGCAGAAATAATTTGGTGACAATACTGAAGTCTTATGTCTACACAGCTATGGTTTCTTGACAACGGAGTTGTGATTATTTCTGCAGAGCTGCAAAGAGAAGGGTTAAATTTGGCAGGAGGCTTTTCTTTTTTTTTAAGGAAACTGTCTAGGAGAGGACTGCTCGCAAATGCTAAAAGATGGAAAACTGAGAACTCAAAATACACGTTTCTGGTTTCTTTCTTTCCATCTTTTTTTCCCCCTCCTTCTGCTCTGCTCTTTCAATTCTTAAACATTCAACATCCGATCTCCTTTCATTAAGTTTTTAATTGCTTGCCTGAGGGAAAGAGGTTAGGTTTTCCATCTGCTTTTTGATTTTGATGTACTGCAGTTTAATCACAGTGAGATCATATTTACTCTAAGGCTATTGTTTGCATGCTTTATTCTCCCCCCTCGGGCTGATGTCACAGAAGGCACACACACAGCCCTCAGACAGATTTGAAAAGGCCTTTTTAAGTCATGGAACTAGATCACACCCTTCCTTGGGTGGGGGGAAAGGAAACTGGTTACAAGGGTAAAACATATACAGAAAGCTTTGTGAGTTAGGTGTGGTGGAATTTCCCAAAATATTAATAGATCTTGAAGGTAAAGTTAGGGGATGTGGTTTACATTCCCAGAAGGAGCAAAGAAAATGGTGTTTCAGCACTCCTGCAAAACCCTAGGAACTCATGGGGCTGGGGAATGAAATCAGAATACGTCATCAGTGGGATCACTGTTCTGCTTCACTGTGAATGTTACTGTCGCAAACTGTATAAGTCTGCTCCAATAGCTCCAAAACAGTGGGTGGTCTGACAACACTGGAGCAGTGTGCATTAATCTCAGGGGTGTTCCCAAGGGCTAAGCAAGAGAACATTACCTCAGATATACCCTTTTCTAGCATAGCTATGACCTGTTGCATTTCACGGCGCAGGCTCCACACACAAGGTTGCTATGTAGTAAAAGGGAGTTGCCACTTCTGTTAAGCTTTCCCTACGTGTTCACTGAGCACCTTGGAGGTTTTGTGCAATTGAGATGGTGTTTGTGATGAAATACATCTATCTTTCACCGCATCAGAAACAGAAGGGGTAAACCAACTCCTTATTTAATAACTGACCTCAAATTATATTTCTGTTATTGCCTTTGTAATGCCCAGAAAAGCAAAGCAGTACCCCCACACCTCACATTCTCTCTAACTAAAATTAAAATAAACCTGGCCATGCCAAAACAAAAACTCAATCAAGAGACAAAAGAACACCATGTGAACAAAGAAAGAAAGCCAGGCTTATGGTCATTCTGTCCACGCAGAGTTTTGTTGTTAGTAGATACAGAGCCAAGAACTTCCCTTTCAATTCACTTGTCCAGTCTGAAATGTCAGGCACAGCAATAAGTGCAGAACAGTGCACTTCAGTCAGACAGGCCAAAGTTTCAGTTAGGATATCTTGCTCTAACCTTCATTTTCACATTTATCTTTTTTTCACTTTCCCCACACCTTTTCTACCCTCCCAGTTCCGTCTTTTGGATTCACTTGTTTGGATTCCTTCCCAAGTTGCAGGTTCACTGCTGTGCCTCAGTTTTGCAAAGCACTTTACCGACTGCCTACAAAAAGTGGATACAGAAATATCTCCTGTTTGCTTAAAATAGAACAGCTATGCTGAAACAAAAGATATTCTCAGATCAGAGAGCAGTCAGTCTGTCAGATGTTTATTTTACATTTGAACCCCAGTGTTGGTTGAGCTGATGTATCACATCAGCATCTCAAGCAGGAGCATGAAGTGCCTTGGCCCTACTCAGTCTTCTCTGTGCCTCCCTGCCACCCCTGCTGGGTAAAGTGCTGTGCTTGCAAAAATTAACATTGAATATATCCAGAGCATGACAGCCATAAGGCCTATGTTAGCTAACCAAAGTGTGAACCAGTAAGGAGGGGACATTCCCATTTCTCGTCTTTGCTTTTGGCATAGCTGATCACACTACAAAAAAGCCCCATGCAGAACAAACTCTGATATTTGGGCCTCTCGGGCCAGACAGAGGGGCTGCAACAGCTCGGTGGAATACTGAAATGGGACATTTGCCTTTCTCCCCTGCAAACCCAAGGTTTTCTGCATTACGACCTCCAGGCAACTTCATGTACATTAGCATGACTGACAGCCTCAGTTCCAGAGGTGCATGGAATTAGACCACAAGGATAGTTAGAGTGAATGAAGATAGATCCTCCTTAAGGCTCTGCTCAGGCTATTAACCTCATAGCTTAACTCTCATTAGCTGTAAAATCAGTCTTCCAAATCTGTGCATGGGAAAATACCTTAATTGTCATCCAGCAGTGTAATCATTTGGGCTAGCAACACTTGACCAGAAAAGTATCTGCGCTAAAACAGAACTCCATTTTTGGTGGGAGAAAGCAAGAGAATGCCTAAAAAGTGGAACTGTGAGCTTTGCCTCTAAGAGTCAACTGAAACATCACAATGCTGTGCATTTGCAACCAGTTTCCCTCTTTTGTCGTTAGCTGTGAGCCAAGGCAGTTCAGAGTTCCCAGAGCCAGTGGGGAGACACACAGTCTGAACTAGATGCTACGGTTCCTCTTGCTGAAGTTGTGGTGACTGCAACAGCATGCTTTTTCATACACATTGTGGTAGCACTTCCTGCCTCCCCTTTGACTTCTTAAGATTAAAAACTAAATACCTGCATACAGCTTGTTGCTGGCTATCAGCCCTTATGGCTGTGCATGTGTGGGGGCTGTTGTAGCCAAGCAGCAAGGTGCTGTTTTGCAGTCCCTTCCCCATGTGAGGCTATCCCAAACAGGGATATGTCTAAGAATATGCTAGTGCAGCACTTGCGCTGCCTTTGCCATTTGCACTGCCTTCTTCTAGGTTTGAGGAGATCAGCAACAGACATTTTTTCAAGGCTGAATATCTTGCTTAGTGACCTCTGTCAACATATATTAAGTAGCTTTCAAGGGAAGTTGCTTGTCATAGATATACTTGTTATTTACTGTGCCTCAATAGTTTCTTTCCTTGCAAACATAGCACAATAAATTCTTTATTTAAGGGGCAGTAACAGTGAGAAACCAAAAGGAGAGAGAGGATTCTATTAAAAATATAACGTGATGGATAATTAAAAGAAATCCAACCAAAGTGAAGCTACTGGTTTGTGCACAGATGCTCCTTTGGGGTGTGTTTCCCCACCTTTCCTTCCTTTGTTCCTCCCTTCCTTCTCATATGCTAGCTAAATTAGAAGAGAAGCTATTTTGCATTTTAAGAAACAGTTTGTCCAATAATAGAAAACTAGAGGTCCCACCCATTTTCTGTTAAGAGCAGAGATGATTTCCTTGGTTGTGTTTTCACATAAACTTTACACATAGGAAGCAATATTTAAAAACAAGACAAAGCACAACAAAACTATACGCCCTGCCAGCCAAGCAGGGAGCAGGGATCAGTATCCAGAGCCTGCATGCTCTGGAACATCCTCATGTTGCATGTCTGACGGAAGCGACTGAAATTCTTCGAGCTTATGGTTGGTTGAACCTTTTCCTCGAGGGTTCATTCATTGCAGAGCTGGCTGAGGAGTCAAGTCAGTAGCCTTGCCCTAGGAGCTTGGCACTGCAACACTCAGCCCTTAAAGAGTCCATTGTATTTAATCTCATAGCGTGTCATTTATTATTCCTGTGTTTGCTTCCATGGCTGTGGGCACCTCACACATTCTTGTTACTCACGTCATTAGATGTGTTTACTCTAATAGAAAGAGTAGATGTTTCCACCGCTCTCTTTACCTCTTGCTTCTTCTACTAGTCAGCCTCATCGACAAACAGCCTTTTTTCATCCTCCAGGTGAAATTACATAATTCGATCGGTTCCCTTAACTGTAGTGAAAGCCAACCAAAACAGATCATATTTTTCCAAGTATTTTTTTGGATCTTTATTCAGCTGCAGGCATGTTAACCATCAATCTCAATCTGTTAAGGAGAGAAGAGACACCTTTGACTAGTCTATAACAGACCTCATTTTTGGATCTGAATCGAGTCTGTAATCCTTTCAGCACCCGAGAACAAAAACAGCTTACAGAGTGGGGGTTTTTTGCTTCAGGTTCTCCAGGTAGAACAGCTGATAGCTTTCAGAGCAGAATGTTTTGCTCTTAGTCTGGTTTTACTAGGACATGCATCCTGGATGCAAAAGAGAACCATCTAATGTAGGCAGAGAATATGAATTACACCTTTCCGGGGTTTATCTAATGGACTTCAAGCTCGCATTAAAGGAAAATTCAGGTAGGAGTTTCAAATCCCAGGCTCACATTACCCAGAGAAAGCTTAAAAGCTTTATTTGTGTCTCAACAAATGTACAGTACATGGGTACTGTAATCTGCATTTAATCTAGAGAGTATCCATTTCAGTTTTAGACAGGAGTTTCTGAAACAAGGCATCAAAGTCTGCTGAGCCTCTTCTTGCAGCACGTTCCAGTTGAAATCCCCAGGCACCAGTCATTAGGGTCAAGCTCCCTTTCACTTTGACGTGCTCATGACTGGGGTAGCACTTTACTAAAGAGAAGACTGAAAATTTCCCTTTTTTCAGTGAATTTACAGAATATGCTTTCTGCTGCACTCAAGAGTCCATGGTTAAAAGGAATTTAAGCCTCTTGAGAACAAATGTGGGGTTTTTTGTTTTGCCTGTACAGAATATTAACAAAGTGGGGGCCTGACCTTGGCTTTGACTTCCAAACATTCTGGTATTACTAGCAAGACTTGAGGATACAAAAGCTGAACTGAATCTTTCCAGTCAACAGTTGTAGAGAAGCACTCATTAATTGAGGTACTGCTGCTGTAACACAGCGGGCTCAGAATGGAGCTGTGTGTAGACCATAGGTACTTTCAGATTTTGAGGAGAGTACCACTGCACATATCGTGCAGCGAATTTCATTGGACTAAAAATGGCAACAGAGCCTTCCATCCTTAATCTTAGTAAGAGAAGTTGGTAGCTACCAGTATGTTCATTTTAAGCAGAACAGCCAATTTCTATGGCAAACCAATTTTTTTTCCCTATCTAGGATCAGACCATTTCTCACCTGTCATTACAGATCTTGAAGTTGTAGTTCTGAATCTGTTGTCCTCCTTTTTTAAACTCTGTATTAGAAATAGAAGGGGAAGGGGACTTGTGTGTCACTTGCCGTTTGCTAAAACAAGCTCTAAGACAAGTTTCTCATCAGCTCTTTCTCTATTGCCAGTTTGTTTAGGAAATGGATGAGGTTTTTTTAGCAGTTAGGTCATACAAAAAGGTCTCTGCTATGCTTTTGCCTTCTCATATCAGATGCTAGTGCTTCTTCGGTGCCTGCTTGATGGAGAGATGAGTGACAGATCTATGCCTCCAACAGCAAGTCCAGTTAATTCCAGATAACCCAGCTGATGAGACCAATGAGACTGAGTCTTATGAAATGTGAGCTGTGATGGCCACAGTATCCTATAAGTTATTAGAGTTTGTCAAATCAATCCAGGTAAAGCCCACTGGTGTTGAGGGGTGTCTTCATTCAAGGCTTCTCTCTGTGCCTGGTAAAGACTAGCATTTTGATCATTACAGCAGGTTAAAGGTTCCTCTGTGGTTTTCAAAAGCTTTCCTGATGATCTTCTGTGGTGGCAGTTTCATTTTTCTCAAGACTGACTCAGCTGACTAAGGAAGGCAACAGTGACACTGTTCCTGAAACTCATAGTAAGAAATCCTGAGAAGGAAGAATGAAGTCAGGTAGATACTCAAGAGACAGAGTTTGCTGAGCACAAACAGTGCCTAGGTTACTGGCAACAAGAAATGGGTTCAGTGTTTCTGGTGCTAGTGCTTATTTGGAGGAATATTTTGTCTGCTTTACGGCTCCATCAGTGACTGGTGCTGATGGCGTGGCTCTGGGCCTTGGAAAAATTGCTGTGAAACAAGTAGCAACCAATTAATATAATTCACATGCTGGTGCCTGAATTAACCATGACAACAAGAATATGAAGCTGTTCACAGCAAAGAAGTTATTGAAGCACATCCAGAAAAGTATTAAAGTGCTGCATGCCAGGTGGTGAGAAGGTCACTGGGACAGAGATAATGAGCAACTAGGGGGGGAAATCACATGGGAACTTTTATCTTCTATAATTCTACCGCCATTCTAACTTTGTTCTGAGAATACTTTTGCTGTAGAAGCTAAACAGGCTTAACCATGGAAATATAGAAGAATATGCATTTATTATTGATTTAGCCTGCTTGGTTCTTGCTCTCCCACCATAATCTTCCTCCTTCTTTAAACAAACCCTCTGCAAAAGCCTCATTTAAATAGTCAGTTGCACAGGCAGAGCTACTGATGTTAATAGATTTTGCCTTTGAAAGACTCATTAGAAAGACATGAGGAAAGATAAAAGATTTAACTTGAATGTTCAAACTAAACAGGAGCTTTTCTTTTCTGAGCTCCTTGGACTCAGGGGAGCAGCCGGATCAACACAGCAAGATGTAGTGTGCAAGAAGAGATCGCTGGCTTTGACCACACTAAAGAATAGTTTTACAGTTCTGCCAAGGCATTGATAAAATTGTTCCCTGCTTTATCTCTACTTGCATTTCTTAATGTTGTTGACTGATGAGCTGAGTAGGCGTACATCAGAGAGAATGGTGGGCCCCAGCACTGCTGTTTACATGGGAGTTCGAAATGGCAGTGCTGCTTTTCCAAGCCAAAGCTTAATTCATACTGACCCAACTAATGATGCCGATGAAAGGCAAAGCCAGTGTTTCTCATACATTTGAAAGTTGATCCCTCATTCAGAGAGGAGAAAACTGCACCCTGTTTCAACACCACGTCTTGGGAAGAGCATATCCACCTACCTTTTACATGACATCCGAGCTTACCCTTTCTCCATCCACCAGTCAGCCCTTCATACAACCTCCTGGCCATATGCAACACTTAAGAAAGTTGAACAGAAGTGTGCTGTCTTTGTGAAGCAGAGAGATAGCAGGTAAACACCAGTGTGTTTCAGTGAGAAAAGATATAAGAAATGTGGGATGAAAAAAATGTTTTGGTATGTCCAAGAAGAAGGATAAATATGACAGAAAATATCACTACACTGTACTTGTCACTGTCCCTTTAACAGAGGGAAGATAAACCCTCAAGGCAGCTGCGTATCCTATCTTACAGTGGATTAGCACCGTTTCAGTTTTTGTACTGCATCCAAATGCTTCAGCTACTGTACTCCAGATCAGGGCTCTGTGTATTTTTTTCAAGTGCTTATATTTACTTTATAACCATCTCTGCTGACTGCCTTCACCAAAAAGCAGGCAGGCATGGAACAGTTGTCACCAATGCATTTGAAAACAGCACCAGAGCCAAGAAATTAAGTGTTCATAGCCTTTGTGAGGGATTTAAGAATCTCAGTACAGACAGCTTGCCTACTTTCCATTGTATACCTAAGATTGGCCAATTATTAAGAGCTGAGTGTGCCATACAGGCCTGCAAAGAAAGAGGCAAGGGAGCTGGCTCAGTCTGTGAGAGGAGAGGGCACTTTTTAGTAACACATCTGTACCTCACATACCACAAGCTTATATCGACTCTGCGTTGGCTTAAAACTTCCTAGCAGAGGCATTGTTGGTAGCATAGCCACAACAAAACAGAGGTTAGGGTGAGCTGCAAAGACTGCCTGAAACACTAGGCAAATGCTTGGCAGTAGATCTCTGTGAAGTTCCCTGTATTAATGTTACTGTTCCGCTTGACATTGTCAAGCAAAATGCAGATGAGAATGCATAAACTGTGTTGGCACAGGGTCAAAGACACTCCTTGGCTGCCCTTAGATTCCTCCCAAGTTACACATATAACATTATGGTAAAATTTGGTACCTAAATTCTCTTTGACATAAGGACAGCCCTCCACAGATTGGTACAGCTTTCCCAGCATCTCAGTGCCAAAAGCATAACTATGCAGACTTCTGTCTGGGTGAATAGACCATATAAAGAGATTCTATCTGACTTAGTATTACTGGGAAAATTCTCACTAGCAGAGTTGCTAATGTACAAGCCTCTTATTTTTCCTTTCTAGGACAGAAGAATCCTGTGCTGCATTATTTTCTCTGTTATTTTGATTTCCTGCACACTTCTTTTTCAAATTCAGTTCTAATTTCTCTCCACTTAGAATGTGCTTGAAGTTTTAGAAAATTTCCAGCTTGTTTGTTCATCTGTTTTTCTTGCCCTTCTTTCTCCACAGAATCTTATGGCAAGAGCCCTATACGACAATGTCCCTGAATGTGCAGAAGAACTCGCCTTCCGCAAAGGAGACATTCTGACAGTAATAGAACAGAATACCGAAGGCCTTGAAGGATGGTGGCTCTGCTCCCTACACGGCCGGCAAGGAATCGTTCCAGGCAACCGTGTGAAACTCTTGATAGGTCCAGTTGTACAGGACTGTCCCTCTGGCCAGGATATGTCCAATTCAGGATTGATGCATCAGTCCTTCAACCAGCAAAAGATCTACCAAGTGCCAAGCTCACATGCCTCAGCGAGGGACCCTGTATACCAAGTGCCACCTTCCCACCTGAATCAGGGAATTTACCAAATACCCACTGGTCACGGTCTTGTGGGACAAGATGTTTACCAGGTTCCACCCTCCATGCAGAGATGTATTGATGGTCCAGCTTTGGCAAACAAGGTGCGTGCAATTTGCTTTTATGTCATAGCTGTGAAGCAGCTCAGTTGTGCTGACCACCAGTGAGGTGGTTAATGTCTACTGATAGATAACCTGTGGGCTTTATTTATCCTTCCTGTATCTTAACTATAGAAAGTTAAGCAGTGACTTTACTGCTGTGAGAGAAGAGAAAGGCCCAGTTCCTATCAGATTGCTTAACTTACAACCGAAATACACAGTAGAGCATTTTGAAGCTGTTTATTATAAAAGTGCACTTCATGTTTATCTACAGCTAAATTTATTGAATCAAAGTGGGNTCAAAAGGGTTAGGGAATGCACTCGAGGTAGGAAAGATATTCCCCTGGCCTTCCAGACCCCTTATTGCCAAACCAAAAACTTGTTCCTTCATTCCTTCCATTCCCAACTCACCAGCTCCAGCTATTAGCGTCCTCCTTACCTTCAGAGCTTAAAGCATAGCATTTATATCCAAGTTATGCGAGCAGATGATGTCTCTGTCAGGAGGTTCCTGACTAGTTTAAACTTTCATCTCCTAATTTAGATTGGCAAGATGGTCTGTGTTGGAATTTTCCCCTGCCTCACCCCTCAGCTCAGCCTTTTTCATATCAGGCCTTTGGAAGACATCTTCTAATGCTTTTATTTCATTGTTATTTCATCTTCCTTGCTAAGAATAAATGGATATTTTTCCTTCTGAGCAAGAGAAAAAAGGTCTGTGAAATCATTCCAAGTCAAGTTATAAGGAGGTTGGTTTGCTGCTCAGCTTTTCCACAATTATGCTTTGTACGATGTGCAGGAAGATAAAACGAGAAAACTGCACTTGCTGCACAGATAGAGATCTTTGTTGGAACAATGATGTGAGTTTTCTTCAGAAATCTCACGTATTTTCTCTCCTTTTCTCCTTTCCCTATAGACTAGATACAGTAAAATCTGTTTCAGGGGCAGTACATTTTACCTATCCACACTAGTGTTTAGATACCTTCCAAGGTAGTTAGTGAACACCTGGTGCATCGCCTGTTGATGAGACAGCACAGAAATGGTCACATTTTAGTGTATGTCTGCATGAAACATTACAGCAGAGATACTTTGCTTGGGCCAAAGGAGGTGCACCATACTGTGTTGAAGTCTATTGGGAAGCCCAAGGTATTAGCTCGGAATAAGGGCTGTATAATTTTAGGACATGACCTGCCTAAATGACCATTAGCCTAGTTTACTTAATGCAAGTGTGTGTGTACTCTGCACAGTGTAAAGCACGAAAGGAAAAAATCTCCAGCTGCATGCAGTCTCTTCTCCCTCCCCAGCCCTCTCTAGCTCTACTGAAACTAACAGGACATTGTACAAAAAACTGGTTGCTACAAGAAATATGTTAAAATCCTAGATACACTGAGAAAGTTAAAACAAAAATTTAAGGTAAGAGCAAACTTCTCAATGAGGTCTAAAAATCAGAGGCAACTAAAGCATCTGTTTTCTCTTAAGTTTCTGCCTAGAAATTTTTCAACAAGTTTGAATATGCATTTTTCTGAATTCGACTCACCTTCTTTAGAAAATTAAGACCATTTATTTGGCTCACTTATAACTTACTTAATTCCTTGCAACCTGTGCTGCATAAAAACAGACGGCTACATTGCCAACTGCAGAATTATAAAGCATTTTACCCACAGCAAAGTGGCCATCAGCCTCCTTAGCACTAACCAATTCTTGTTACTTAGGATAGGATAGCTTTAATCCTGACTTTAAATTTATTTAGCTCAAGAGCCCTGAGACTCAGCATTCACTGTGTGTTAGGGGCAGGATTCCTGTCCTGGCAGACCATGGCAGTGTCCTGCTTTGATCAGAGGCAGACGTGTCTCTGGTCCTGTGGAATTTATCAGTTCTAACCCAAAAGGATCCCATTGGGATTGAAACCATGATAGACAAGAGAGAACTGTAGGGCTGTTAGTAATGAAGAGTCTGAAGTAAAATATATTCCTTTATCATCTTGACCTTGCAAAAACTGTTTTTTTACTGCTACAGCTGCAACTATCTGCTATGTCTTTGTGAAAGAAAAGCCTAATTAAGGGGAAGCACTTTCTCTGAGGAAACAGTCTGTCCTCCAAATCCTCCCCCGCTAGAGATCTTTACTGATCTAAAGTTAATGCAAGCAGGAAATCTTGAAGATTTGATTTTGGAAATCTTTGCTTTGACTTCCACAACGATTAATCTCTTTTCTCAGACTTGTGACACCTGTTCCAGTGGCTTAAGTGAGCCACTCTGCCTTCTTCCATCAGCAGAAACAGCTGATTAGCAAGCTGTGCTTTTTGACAGTTTTAAGGACATTAAAGGGGTTTTGCAGTGTGGTCATATTACATGTAAGCCTTCTCTCTTCCCATAGCAGTAGCTACAGCAGATCATGTCCTCTGGACACTGTTCTAAGCAGGACCAGCAGCAGTTTCTATCCTATCCATTTCTGTGCACATTTGCCCGTTTTCTTTGTGCAAATGTGTGGTTTGGCTGCCGTACAAGTTTCACAGGCAAAGCTTAGGAACCACTGTTAGGCAGGAATTGTCTAGCCTGGAGCAACAGTAAATCAACAGTAGGCATGTTATGAAGCTGTGCTGAGGTAACGCATCTCCTTAGCCAGAAAGGCAAAGCAAGTCGAAAAGGAGCCCTGAGGCAGATAATTATAATGATAAATGGATTCTGGCCAAGCTAGTTGTTCACAACAGAGCTGTATCGGCTCCTTCTATGAAATGAAAATACCACCTTCTAAAACTCACCCTGCAAATGACAGAGATAACGAAGGATGGTTTAAAATTAGACTTAGTTAGTCCTACGATTTGTAGCTATGCTGCAAGTTTAGTCACAAAACGGTTACACCCCTATGTGTGAAGAGTGTCTGAGGTGCATAACAGATACCAAAGCTGTATCTCACAATTTATTCCTTCTTTCTGTGCTCTGCCTTCAAACTTGCAACCAGCAAAGAGAAGGAACCTTCAGAAAAATCTGACATCCAGGAAACCTCGATTTTACCCTCACCGCAGACTTCTGTGCAGTCTTGAGGGCTGGTTTTGACCATCGATCTCAGCTGCAAAATATGTGGGGTAATTATGAGGAAGCTTTTGCTGTACGGACTGCTTTGAGAACATCCTTTAGGAGAGATGCTGTTAAAGTACAGTCTCTTTTGGGTGTGTAGTTCACACATAAGCTTTAAACTAGAGAAAGCCACACACACACATACATATATATATATATATACACACATATATATATATATATATATATATATATAAAGTCACCACCATAATTTAATGCACATTTTCTGGCTCAGTGTTCCCCCTCAACTGATCTGTTGTGCTCTCCCTGCCACCCTGAAAATAACATTGGCAAAAATGGAAGGGAAACACTTCCTTCTTGGAAAACAGTTTTGACAAATTCTGAAATCTTTGTATGAGACCCAGTAGCTTTCAGGAGGACTTTTGATCAAAGAAAAATAAGCTCAAAACAGAATAGGAGGCTGATGCACCACAGCTATTTGACCAAGGAGGAGGCTGCACTGCAGGGGTTATCAGCCCTGAACTACAACTCCCACAAAGCATGGACTAGCTCATAAAAATGGAGATTAATGCCAGCTTGGAACACATCAGCTTTTTTGTTTGTTGGTCTATTTGAACTAGAACTTTACAGTTCAGGAAACTCTCAGATTTATCCACCATTGAAAAGTGCATAAAGCAGAACAGGGAAGGAACTTATATTCACATGTGAACATCCCTGGACTATTTCCAAGTATAACCATGCCCTTGTCAGATCAAGGGTTTCACACCCCACCATCCTGCAATCTCCACCTTTTCCAAGAGTTCACTGCTTTCAGCAGGAGGTTTGGGTAAACCACGGCTGAGGAAACAGACCTTGTTCCCTGTCTTCATTTATATTAGAGACATGTTGGTTGAATCCATGAGAAAGTGGAAACGCCACCCCACAAGTAGCACCACCCTGACAGTTCTGGCACAGACTTCAGTCGCAGAAGCCGGTTAGGCATGGTATGACGTTTTTCCTTCCAATTAAACAAGTACTGTCTTAGCTGGGAGGGAACAAACGGCTGCTTAACGTTTGTTCCAGAAACAAGCCTGCCTTTAGGTTATTGTCTTTTTTCTTGCCTATTTTCATATTTATGAAGTAAGAAAAGACATTAAGCATAATAAAGAGTTAAGTAGCAGATATATTTTGTTATCAAAAAGAACAGAAGCCTGTCTAGTGTTTTGTGGTTTGTTGGCAAAATGTACTTAAATTCCAAGATAGAATAACGTCCCCATTTACCCTCAGTTCTGAAATACCTCATCTTTCTGTGATATGGTTTACTTAAATGGCCAAACAGTTAGTTAATAGTCCCTCTCTTTTCTTCTGCTTTCACATTACAAGTTTTACTTTGTGGATTTGTATCCCTCATAACAAAATACTGCTTCAGTGTTAGAAGTGCTGAACACACGGCAAATTTGCTGAGTGCAGCAGGAATGGTAACACACACCTCAAAACTCAGTGCTCCGTTTCACAGAATTTGCGCTAAAGATGAAATTGTCTCAAATTAAATGCAAACTCAATGGTAAAACCAGCACGCAGGCTTTTCCTTAGACTCAGGTGTTTCACTTGTAACATTCCATGTGATGTTAATAGGAGAAAAGCCATTTTACTGATAAAAGCCTGTGCAGTTAACCTATTCTCAGTGGTCTCCATGAAGACGACCAAGTGAAGAAACCCTCATCCACAAGTCAGAGTAAGCAGTAGTTAGTCACTGATGTGATTTATAGAGAAGTATTTTAAGAAAAAGACTGCATTTTATTAGGCTGAGCAAACATATGAGCTCAACATTACTGCCTGTTTCTCCCTAAGGGCAGGACTCTCTTTAATCAGTTCTATTTGTAGACCAGAGGCATGCATATTTTTCGCCCATAGTATCAGAAAAAAGGCCAGTTCTGCAGCTTTATCCAACGACTGAGGTCCCCAGGGACACAATCTGCCTCCATAGGCACAAATGCAGGATGAAACTTCATTAAAAAAAAAATACTAAAAAAAGAAAAATGCAAGCTTATGGGCTCTTTCTCGATGGTTATAAACTTAACTGGACCTTTGGTTGCATCTGAAGACATACAAACCAAACACTAAGTTTGGGTAAAATAAATTTCCCTGTAAGCAGTAAAACCCATGCACAGGAGTGAAACATTTTACGAAAATGTGAGTGGAAAGCTGAGTATGCAAAAAGTGAATCTCTTCGTAAGGAAGCATGTTTTCTGGAGATAGGAAATGGATAGATGAAGACAGGATGCTGACATTCGGAAGATCATAAGACATAGTTCTATTGAAAGGCTTGGGAGGCATTCAAGATTTTTGTAGTTGCTTTGTTTTGGAGTGGTAGTAAAGTTCTTATGAGACTGAAACCTTCCATAAGACAGTCCATCCTTAATCCTTAGAAGACACTAACATATTCCCATGGGGTCTTACCACAACCTTTTTTTATATGCACAATCAGTCCTGACTGAGATCTGGTATAATTATTAGATAAATGCAACAGACAATTAAGGATGGAGGTTACATCTGTTTAAAAGGTGTCAATAACTTCCATAAACTTTACAAACCAAGCTATGCTAATCTGAACACAGGTTAATAGGAGCACTTCTCTGTACTGCGGCCTTCAGAAACCGATACAGAAATAATTATAGAATATAGCTTGTGAGCCAGAGAACCTCAAATTAAATTGAGCTGCTTCCTGGTGAAAGGTTTTCTTTGCTTCTTTCAGAGCAACATAGTGCCCGTCTAAATGATTTAGAGACACTGCCACTGTTTCTGCCCAAGTGAACCTCTGAGAGCACTCTTGTGGAATTGAAACACTTCGGCAGTGCTTCCGCTCAACTGCTTTTTCTGCCCACTGGGAAATGCCCATTCACCAAAACTGAAACTGGTGACAGGGAAGGGTCTGTTCTGAGAAATGTCTCGAAGGAAGACAGAAAATATTTGAAGGGAAACAAGCAGTCATGGAAATACCCTACTTCAACAATTCCCAAATGGAGTTCCCGCCTCCAACTTTCCATCTAGAAGTTCACCATACCAGGGAAGAAAAAAACAGAAATAAGATCAAGCTCTTCAAAAGAATTAAAACTAGTTGTCTGGACTGAACCAAAATGTTTTATTGCTCCTGAGCCTTCAGGATTTCATGTAATTTACGACAGTAAGACCGCTCTCTGCCATTTCATGCTAATTGGAGCTTAGGTAATTTATATAACTCCATAGATTAAAGTTGTTTGGAAAGACAATAAGCCAGCACTTTGGATTTAGGAAAAATTAAAAAATG
Source organism: Geococcyx californianus (assembly GCA_013389885.1). Lineage (NCBI taxonomy): Eukaryota > Metazoa > Chordata > Aves > Cuculiformes > Neomorphidae > Geococcyx > Geococcyx californianus. The sequence continues at coordinate 26 of VWPV01028528.1, read as the reverse complement.
AAGAATAGTGTAATGAACCTGCTGCT
>VWPV01028527.1:0-19619 GCA_013389885.1 Geococcyx californianus | reverse complement strand
TCCTCCTTGTACCGCGGAGAGAGCAAGGGCAAGAGGAAGTGAGACGGATGTCCAGACTAAGTGTGACATGACCTCTGTCCTGGTTTCCCCAGAAAAGTCCTCTCCCCACCCCCTTGCATCCCACTGGGATCCCCTTTTTTGGCAAGAGAAAGAAAATCACCTGGAAAAATCTGAAACCACAATAACACAAAACACTGCCATAAATAGCTTCCTCAAATAATTTTTTTATTATAAAGTTCTATTATTGTTATTCTCCGGTGCCTCCCTGCAGAAGGAATCTAAACTTTGCTTAATTTACTTTAAGTTTTTAGTTGCAGCAAAAATTGTTTCTTCCATGCATTTATAGAAAGTACCACTTCTCTACTGAGAGGGCAGAGAAAATTCAACTTACTTTATCCTATAAGTGTATTGAGTGCCACCTAATCTCTAACTGCCTCAGTAAGCAATAGCTCACCCTTCTGAACAGCCTCTGCCTCCACTTAACCTTTTCTTTCACCCACATGTGTTTTCCACAGGTAAGAAATCTGAAGGGGTAACAAAGGGACATTTCCCTTGCACCAGTTGACTCCTCATCTTCCTGTTCCATGTTGCAACTCACACACCCTACTGCTATTTTTAATTAGCATCTCAATAACATTTCAAGAGGCCTGGAGATAAGAGTTAATTTAATAAAATATATTATAGGAGTTAATGGCAATGCTAGGAGTTAGTAGAATAATCTAATATTTTCCATTACAAGACTGTTCTCAGTTACTTATAGTATTGCCAACCGTTAATTTTTGGGCTTAGACTTTCCATACCAGGTATGTGATTCAGACAGAAAATATTTTTAGAAAGTTACAGCTGAGACAGTCCAAACACACAGCCATGCCAAAAAACCTCAATCAAAAACCCCCAACCCAAAACAAAGCACAAACCATTTCACACAAATTCCCCCAAGACGTGGACAAGAAGACCAGAAAGGCAGCTGGGAGGTAAATTTGAGCAACCCATAAACTTCTGGAGAAAACGCTAACTCCTAAAAATACTTTGCACAGAGTATGTGCATAGTGCAGGTTTTCCAATGGTATAGGCACTGTCAGTGCTCTGTAATTTTTACTGTGCCTTCATGCTGACAGAAAGTTTACAGCATGTCCACATTTAGGGAAATTTCAGGCCTACAAAACACCTTTTCTACAGTTTGGGAGCTGCTATGATATTGGGGAGCAGAAGAAAGACTGAAGGACACGTTAAATCTTTCTTAAGGACAGGAATCTATGCTATGGTGCAGAGGAACAACACCTGAAAAGGCCATGCTGCGATACCATAAAAATAAGCAGGCCAAGAACGAGCAGGAGGAGGACCTTGTATTATGAAGGACTGGCTCCTATATGATTTTGTCATATATGGATCAAACACATGTCACTGTACCTGCTTGCTGTTAAAACCCATTGGCAACAATACATGGTATCCTTCTCCTCACCTCCACTGCTGATGGGGCAACTGGATGATAAAAACTTGGGCACCTCTTAGTGTAGAGGTCTACACTAGGAGCCTGAAAGCTCCATGTCCACCAGTCATCTGTCTGGGGCAGCACCTATCCAAATGATCCATCCCCTTCCCTTCATTCCCAGTCGCCTGGTCAGGAGTAAAAAGTACAGAAAGGAAACTATTAAGAAACAAGGTTTGTGAATTTAAGTATTCAGTGTCACTTAAGCGTTTCACACAACGAAATCCAGTATCCTTGCACACATTTACTTGCAACAGTCAATGAAACCTTACTTTCCCTCACTGAATGTCTCAGCAGGTGGGACTGACAATATTGTGGGAAAAAATGAGCAAAGGACAATGTTCTTAGGGTGTCTTTCCATGTAAGAACTAAAAACCATTTAACAAGAAAGGAAAACAACAGCTACAAAGCACGGCCTCAAGATTAAGGTAAATGGTACTATCACAGTCACCTCAGAAACTTTAGATCTAAAATCCCAGTATTTCAGCAATGCCAAACAACTTATTCCTTGCTTTTCCTTTGGAAAACCTGCTTAGAATACTCCACCTTGGCACAATTCAGAGGCCCAAAGTTAAAATCCCAAGCCTCGAGACCCAGCAGATGCACAGTAGAGATAAATAACATCCTTACAACCACGCAGACAGCAAACACATCCCACCTTGCATAACCTTGTACAGGTCCCTGTTTCAGGACATGAGAAACTAGCATTTATCTGGTTCTTCCTGATTTTGTCAGCAAGTCTTTTTAATAAGGACTGCACATACAATGTGAGGAAAAAAAAAACAACAAAAAGCCAAAAAACCTCACCATCAAACCTGGCAAACATACACACAAACCCAAATATCTCCTAAAGTTAACTTGTCCATGCAGTGCTGGTGCCGGCATCTAGCTGATTTAACAGAAGCTGTACTGCTGCAGGGATCACTGTTGTTCTTCTACATATAGATCCAACGCTTCTCATCTCCTCCTTCCAGGTGGAAGAGAGGTGGAGGAGAAAACAGAAGAGCTATTCCTCAAAACGCAGTATTGATTCTTCTACTGGAGGAAACTACCCGAGGAAAGTTTCTGTGAAACATATCTCTTTGCTCCACTATCTCACAAGAGAGCTCTCAAAAAAGATATTAACCCGCAAAATAATCTGCAAAATGAGGAGTAGCTGAAGTCCCTTGGTCTGTTCAGCCTGGAGGAGTCTGAGAGGGGATCTCATAGTTGTTTACTGCCTTCTCACAAGGCAGGGAGGTGAAACAGGAGCTGTTCTCTTCTCTCTTGCGACCTATGATAGGATTAGAGGCAATGGCAAGAAAATGTGCCAGGGGAGATTTAGACTAGATATTAAGGAGAGGTTCTTCACCCAGCGGGTGGTGGAGCACTAGAACAGCTCCCTAAAGAAGCAGTCATGACACTGCAAGCATTCAAGAAGAATTCGGATAATGCTCTCAGTCACACGATGTGAATGTTGGGAGTGTCCTGTACAGGGACAGGAGCTGGACTCAATGATCCTCTTTTGGTCTCTTCGAACTCAGGTAATTCTACGATTCGAAAACCAAGAAAAACTACAGAATTTTGCTCTAGCCACTCTTTTTGGCATACATTAACACTACATAACAGAAAAATGCAATTACTAACAAACTCTGAATGAAATGAGTGGAGAGTTTTAAGTACAAGGAACTCCTCTAATTATCCTAGAGCAAACCAATTCATTAAAATGCGTAGGTACAAAACTGCTAGTGTTAAAAGGGTGACATTTTCCTATTCCTGTATTACAGGTTAATGTTGTATGATCCTGAGCATTAACTCTACATGGAACTGTAATGCACTGCTAAAACTGAACATGACAATTCTGACAGTAAAGACTGAAAGGATTTGTAACAGTCTTAAAAGAAGCAAGATAATAGTTATAAAATAATTTCAGGAAAAAACTAGGACTTGAATTATTTTGGACAGTTCTCGCTTTATGTATGTATGAAACCTAAAATGTTTGGTTTCAAAATTTCTTTCCCTCAAGATGTGTCACCACACCAATCAGCAAAATAAATAGCTTGTTAAAATTCTACCACAAGAAATAGAAATAATATTGTAAAATGTATAAACCTATCCCAGATCTCTGTCTGCACTGAAAACAACATTTCATATAAAAACTCCTTCTATACATTGTTTTAAAAGAACCAATGGAAAACTAATGCATACAAAGATCACTCAGTTTTTCTAGAAGGCTAACACCAGATTTAGTGCCAAATCTGACATATTTAACAGTTTCATCAGAAAGTCCACATTAGACACACACTGGAGTAGGGGCCTGGAGAGGCAGCAGATAAAAGTCAAAACATCACAGGACAAGACTCTGTGCAATCTCATATATGTTGGCCCTGCTTTGAGTTGCCAACTTTGCCATCAATGACTGTATGATCTTAGGAAAGCTCCTTCCAAGTCAGAAAGAAAGGTAAAAACATAAAAAAAAAAGTCCTTTTTCTGTGTTCGTTTTTTGGAAGACAGTTAGAACCAGTTACATAGTCACAACTTTTCCTTTGTCACAAATCTGTACTGTTTTGTTTTATTGAGAAGCAATTTCCCCTTCAGCTTTACAGAGTAACTGCCTCAAAAACTTAAATTGATCCTGATTTATCAAAATGATATCCTGAACCTGTTGTTTCTGTGAAGACCCTGTTGCCACATTTTGAAGAAGGTGGGTAGGATGGTAAACGGTAAACATTCCCATTAGCTTCACACTATTTCTCTCTTTAAGAGACTTTCATCTTTCCCATCAGGTACAGAAAAAAGGCAGGTCCAAAAGTCACTGTTCAAACAGTAAATTATTCACAATCGACAACATCCCTCCTAAATAAGAAATAACGCTAGTTTGCTGAAACGGTAGTTCTAAGAAGGAATCCCTCACCTTTGCGGTTTTCTCCATTTGCTCTATGACTCCGGCAGTGCTTTTTTATATCTTTATTACTTCCGTTCAAAACAAGGACAACAGTAGCTTTTAAGGGTTCTGCAAACAAGAGTGAGATTTCTCATATTGCTGCTGATCTAGTAGTGTTGTCTTCGTTGTTATCACTGAACAATATAGCACGTTGCCTGAACAAAGGTTCGAAAGCTAGCTAGCAACAACTGGCAGTCTGTATGTCACAAAAGTTGCTGGATTAATGAAGAAATTTATCAGAATACCAATATGTATTAATCATGCGCTTCACATAAGACACTGATTGATACATGTACTAAACACAATGAAAGTTACTATTTAAATTCTATCTTACTAATCATATAATTAAGGTGAAGTTCCAGTAAGAGAAACTTCTGTGTCCAGAAGCCTTCAAAACTATCAATCTATGTTCAATGAAATATAATGAAAATTCAGAAGCAATTTAAAGTAAAATTAATATCCAATAAATAAACTGTAAGAATTTACATAAGAAAAATTCTGTTTTTCTGTGTTTGGTTTTCTATGAAATTGGTCCACAGTGTCGAAAATCACAGGATCTACATTTCATTGATGCATATGAACCCAAATCTAACAGACTCAGGAAGAAATGTGACCAATTCTGTGAATACATCCTACAAAGCAGCAGAAGAAACCACTTTGCCGTCCAAGCAAACTATTATTAAATGTGTAGCATGTAAGTGGGACTGCACTGTTGGGTAAAAATATTGGTCTCAAAAATACTTAAGATATTAAAATAACCTTTGATAGACACAGTGTCTATTTAAATGACAATTGCAACAAGGCTCATTCTCAAAACACTACAGAAGATGCAGATGCTTGAATGATCTTTACCAACAAAATAGCTCAGTTACTACAGGGAAAGGGAAAGCACGTGGAAACAGAACAGTAAATAAACTTGGTTTAAAATACAAATCTTGTAAGCTTAAGTTTTACATCCAACTAACAATAAATAACTGTGACACGAGTTGTTTGCATTGCAAGATTTCTAAACATTTTAAAATTTGGGGTTTTTTTTTTTTATTTTTAAAATTTTAAGATACCACAAACGGTTAATTTTTTTAATGAACATCCTAACTAACTAACTAACTACAGTGCCTCCTTGAAAAAACAGTTTTAATATTTTCTTCATTTCTTAAAATGGGAATTCAAATGCCTTCAATCTTTGGTGAAAAGTCCCAGTAATAAATAAATAATGCCTCAATACTTCCCTCCTCTACCCCCTTCATACAAGCCGGCTCACAATGCTGTCATACTAACCTCAACAAACATTCTTCCGCAGGTTATGGTCCAGTCTAAAATAAGAACTTAAAATGTTTCCTGTTTCCCCCCACCTCCTATTTCAAGGCATTTTAATCAGTGAAAGTTGTACTTTGACGACTTTATAGAGAAAAAAAGAAGTTCTCTGGCTAAAAAACAACCTCAAGTGACTGGCTTCCAAATCAGATTTGTACTGTCCCCTCTCAAGACACCTATTTACATGAAATCTCTTATAGTTTCTCTGCCTGTATAAAATGCAGATGCCACTGCACATCAGGCCCGTGTTTGCCTCTTTGCACAGACAGTCCAAAACAGTTTTCCTGATCTGTTTCAACTTGAAATGTTGTCAATATATGGATTGTCTTGCTTTCTAATTCAGTGAAAAATCTAGTTTTCCATTAGTCTCTGCCTTTCTAATTTTCGATACAGCTTTAGTAAATGTAATTATTAAAGGCAGATTCAAGAAAGCAATTACTGAGCTACTGGTTTGTATCTCTGAAGTCTTAATAAGGAACAAGAAGTTGAAGTGACAGAAACACTGCAAAATCTGAAAATAAAAAAAATGGCTATCTGTTTACTTTAATACATAGAATGTAGAGCGAGAAAAACCAGAATGGTACGGATAATTGCTATGATCAGTGTATGTTTGGTGTTATCATATAAATCCATTACCATAGCTGAGTTTTAATCTTTGTATCATTGTACAGTGTACTTAGGATTGCAAGTGTATTTTAGAACTGTTGCAACAATAGCTCTAGAAAGAACTTTTAAAATATTATATCCAGAGTCGGATAGTGAACAACTGCAAAGTGACTTTTTACCCTCCTCATTTGGGGATTTTCAGTGTATTCTGGAGGTTGTAATATTTGGCAGATATTTAATCTCAATGGGCAGTACTAGCAGCCAAGCAGTGAAAGCAAAATAAAGTTGAGTTTGTAAAAATAGTATTGATACATAGAAAATACACAATATAATGTTTTAAATCTATAAAGTATCCTGAGGCACAGGAAAGCAACAAGTTGCAGCAGAGCACTCTTGCTAGTTTTTAGATAATTTCAAAAAAATATTCTTAAGATATTTGAGTCCAGACACACAAGACTACAGCTAGAATATTTTCCTTCCATGTAATGATTTCCTCCACCCTACAAGTCAATCATCTCCCTTTCTGCCCCACAAAAAAAGTGGGTAATAACTTGGCCACAATGAAGCCAGTAACAAAAGTTACAGCTATACCTTGACGCCATATTGGGTTTGCAACCATTATTCTACACACAAAAAAATTTTCTAGTGTGTTGTAAAATCATTTTGATCATTTTTCCTATTAGAAAGAGTGACAAAGTTTCTTACTTGCCAGGAAACAACACTGGCTCTGACTGAGTTCATAAGCCAAACTAGAAATCAACTAAAAATAACTTTCTGATTTAAAAGAAACATCAGCCTACACAGGGCTTTCCAGCAGCCTCCCTTTCATCACCATAGTTCATCATAACCAGTAAATTAATTCAAGTATGCTAGCAGAGTAGCAACTGACGACTGAGTATCACTGACTTCACTTTCCATTGTGCTCATTACAAATGTGTAACAGCAGATGAGCACCTAGGCATTCTTTCTATACATCACAAAAGTAAGGTGCACCAAGTAATTAACAACGGGAAAGGCAGAGACAAGACCCGATGTCTGGGAAAATATAGAATACAGTTAATTTAGAGTGGTTTAGCTTGGCTAGTCTTAACCAAGATTCACATCCCTCTCTAAAAACCTAGTGTAAGTTTTCCAGTTGAGAACAGCTATCATTTGAAAGCCCTGCAGAACACCCCTTAGTGATGTAGAGCCTAAGCAGAAGCCAACAGGAATCCCGACTCCTGCTTCAAGACCAGGTCTTTCTGGTATGCATGGTCAGTTTGGTAAGTGACTGGCGAAGACCAGCTCTCCACTATGTAAACACTGACCACATGGCACACACTCTAAGCCTGCCACAGTGGACACACAGTACAATATGTGAGGGCTTTCCCATCATACAAACCACACTTCAGCGTAACGAATAAGAACATTAAAGCATGACAGGATTATTAAGGCAGCGAAGACTCAACTGGATGATAGATAGGTAACTTCATTGAAAACATGTATACACACACACACACCATCACACAAAGCCAACACCTTGTCTTCTCAATAGTTTTGCCAGTGGCCAGGAGAGCTACACGGAGCGCAACCTGTTACCAGCAGGACTGCTATTACAAGTATGCTAGAGTATGTATCTCTACTGATATAGTAGCAGGTGTTACTTGGGATTACTATAACCATAGATTGTTTAGAAACAGATTTTGTTTGACCAATGCATTGACTTTCTCTTCAAAATCCTGACTTTTGTATTTTCCTTCTTACGAGGTAGCTAATATAGTAAAGATGTCTACGCTGCATAGGAAAGACTAAGACAATCCTCAAGATGAAAAGCAACATACCATGTTCTTGCTCATACAGCTTAAATGTTTATCTAGCCCAAACCATCTATTACAGAAACTTCCTCTACTCACAGAAAACTGTGTTTTGGAACTTGTGCTGTAAATTCCTTATGAAAACACTGGAGCAGCAGTCTGTTCCACAGTGTAAGACCCATAATGCAGAAACTATAAATAAAATACTGAATAGTAATAAGCTCTTTCCTCTTTGTACCAACTTCTGTGGCAGCTGATCCTCATTGGAATGTTGAAGCATATCGTAAAAAATTCAAATGAGAAAAATATTACACATTTCAGCTACAATTCCCAACTATGGTATACGTCTCTTTTCTTCTTCATTCCTGTTATCAATTATGAAGTTTTTTTAAGGTGCAACTCAAAAAAAAAANTGAACACCTCCAGGGATGGGGCATCTACAGCTTCCATGGGCAACCTGTGCCAGTGCCTCACCACCCTCAGTGTGAAGAATTTCTTTATAATGCCTAACATAGAACTTCCCCCTTCCAATTTAAAGCTGCTTCCCCTTGTTCTGTCCCTCCAGGCCCTTGTGAAAAGTCCCTCCCCAGCTTTCTTGTAGGTTCCCGTCAGGTACTGGAAGGCTGCTATGAGGTTTCCCCAGAGCCTTCTCTTCTCCAGGCTGAACAAGCCCAACTTTCTCTGCCTGACCTCATAGCAGAGGTGCTCCAGACCTCAGATCATCTTTGTGACCTCCTCTGGACCTGTTCCAGCAGTTACAAATCCATGGTATGCTAGCTAAAGGAAAATTTTTAATATTTATTTAAACTTCCTTCATTTTAACAGCAAGTAGGACCCAAGATTCGTGTTAAAAGACAAGAACAAAATAAGAGGTAACTTATAAGTGGGCCATTTAAAACATTGTGTTCATTGCTGCCCTGTAATATAAAAAGCTGGTTTTTTTTCTTTTCAGTTTTTTTGCATAATTTGACTTGTACAAGCCAACGGAAAATGAAAAATCTTATCTGTAGCAGCATCATATCATTTATACACAGCACATATCAGCTGTCATTTCTGTCCATCCCAGCAGTACACCTCTCCTCACACTTCTCTCTTTAGTCTAGGTGAGCTGTCAAGTTTCTAGTTTCTGACATGTATTTACATCATTCAATGACATCTGACAGTAGTGAAAGGCCACAGAAAACTGCTTATTGATCAGAGCAAAACTAGTTGGCGGAACAGATGAGGTTGTATCACAGAAATGCAGCCACACTCAGGTGATGACATTTTGCTCCCTCGTATACAAGTGCTTAATAGAATACAACTTCATTATATCATGCCACTAGTGCTTAAAGAATTGCACAGTTCTCATGAGTGTTTTGTCTATGCTGTGATAAGGACAATCTATTTGTACTGGTACCAATGTATTACTAACCTGTTCTGCTCATGGCCACTTGCAAACTACCAGACAATGTGTCCTGATGAATATACTAAAAGACACTGAAGACTCAATCTTGCCAAAATCTAATTGAGCTGACCTTTTAAAAAAAGATGGAATTACCATTTAGGGAGCTAGATCTACTCGAGATTTAGTTCTGTAGAATTCTGTGCTGCTTAGTAAAGACATTTTAAATGACCATTTTTATGCTTGGGACTGGTACAGTTTCCCAGTGGATGTGATAACTGATCATTAGTGTTTCAGAGGTTATTATATCAACTTGCGTGAGAGTCTTTCAAACTGTATTGATTCAAGTGTTGAAGAGTTCTTGGGTAGAGGCTCTCCATGCAAACCGTCTTGCAGCTAAAATATTAATTTTCTTATTTTTATTACTTTCTTCTTTTTGTTATCTTGAGTAGAATAGCTTGTCAATGTAAACTAATCTTCCACAGGGTAACCTGTAAAAATACAGTTACAGTATACAACCATCCATAACAGAATCTATTTTCACATTAGCACTCTAACTGTAAAACTTAAAGCAGTTTTAGCACAAAGCAAACTGCAGTGATTCAAAAAAGCCAACATATTACAAGTACCTGAATAATTTAAAATCATGAAATTTATAGGAGTATTCTGATTGCTGCCCAGACCTCAGAAGAACTTGATTTCCATTTCGTCTCTTACAGTAGACAGGAGCAAGTAGGCCTTTGTTTCAAATTAAAAAATCCGTAGAGCGAAAAGATGCCAACGGTCCAAAAGCAGCTCTTTGAGAAAATCCTTATGTTCAGGTTAACTACTTACAACTGAAAACAGTTTCCAGGTTCAAAACAAAATTACTGGTCACCTCAACACACTACAAAAATTCTTTCCATTTCAAGGAGAAAAGGATTAAAGATTCAGTTCTTGGACAAGGCATTTCCTATCCCTTGCCTTAGACAAGCTGCGTGAGACCAGAGGCTGACTAAATCAAAGTCATATATAACCAGGGAAATTCAAGCTTTAAAAAATAACAGAGAAATGAAAGTGAATAACACTTTAAACAAGCAAATTGCCTCTTCTGCTATTTCTCACTAGAAATAACACTATCATATACATCACCCATCCTACACATGACTTACTAACAAAGGAAGACGACAGCAGTCTTGCTATTTTCAGTTCGGTTGTATCACTGAAACTTCTTTCAGACAAAAAGAATAACTGTTAATGTCTTGTTCTTTTCCTGGTGTTCTTGCAACACACTTTCTAAAAAAAAATATCTAGAAAAATTTTGCTTTCAGACTGAAAAACCATTGTGGTAAACAGAGATATTCAGAGGTCACCTGGTTAATTTTGGATCAAGTTTCAGGTACAGAGCAATTATTTTTCCTGCTCTATAAAATCCCACTTTAGAAAAAAACCTTCTTGATTTCTACTCCAAATGAAAAAAAAAAAAGCAGCAGAGCTGTTACAAGACTGAACTATTTTATTAACCCTGCAAAACACTCTTCCCTTTGTTTATTTCTTAGAGGAAGATAAACTGATCTCACTGAAACTTAGGAAGAATTTCAATGTGTATCAATTACTTGTGATGTAAAATTTCAGCCAGAAGCCAAAATTTACAGTGATTCAAAAAAATGAAACCAAGGACTTAAATCTTACCAAGTGGTTTTCATATATATCTTCAACATTTTTCCACAGCTAGCTTGGTATATGTCTAACAGAAACTGTGTCATCTCAGATGCTGTGGTTTGCTGCCAGCACTTGTTTGCACGTACACAAAAACATGCATATTTAATATGTACAGATCTAAGGGGAAAACGGAAGATAAAAAACCAGTCACAGGTTCAATGTATGTAATGCCAAATGTCTGAAAAGCAAACTCTGTAATCTTGAAGTTAGTGGGAAGGGAAGAGGAAGTACTCCAGACAATGGGCACTACAGATAAGTATACATAAAATAGCATCCTAAGAAAATTATGTTAGCACTGACTTTTTCTTTAAACAAAGACAAAAAAGGTTTCTGCATTTCTGCCATAAAATCATTTACTACATAAGTTCATAAGAACTCAAAATTATCAAGAAGAATATCTTTAGACAAGAAGTTGCAGACAAATTACATTTTGTCCTTTCCAAGTCTGGTTCTTGTACTTTGTGCTTACACAGAAAACAGGAAATTCTCTCCATCTCAGTTGTCTGATATGCATAAATATCTGGGCTCAAAGCCTTGACACTGATGATGGCAGCAATTCATAACCAATTATGAAAAAAACCCAAGTAAGCCTACTTTTAAATTAATCCTGGATCTAGAACTGTTTGCTTTATTTCACAAGCAAATTATTTGTCCAAAGCACAAGAAACATCTCTCTCCATTCAATGATGTCAGGCTATTTTGAGTTATCCTTAAAATAAAGGATACACTATTTGGTATTAACGGTTCCTAAATTTTGGTGGCTATACCTTGGAAAAGCAAGAAACCATATATTTCGACCATAGTAGAATAGGAGATAAGAGGACTGGAAATAGAGACTATATGACAGTTTGCTGACACATGGATACATAGAAGATGTGCAGAATTTGAAAGTGAATTACAATAACTTTCAGACAACATAAAAGAATTTTCACATATGATAATGTTATTAATGTCTTTTACATTCAGTTTTTGTTTTCCTAAAGCAGGTCCTAACTGGAGCATGCAATAATCTAAATGACTTGCTCATATTTAGGGCAATACTTTCCTATTCCTTCATTTCATTACAGGAAAACATATATCACAGGCATTTTCTTCCATTTTAGAAGGGATAGAAGACTTTTTCTTGCCTGTGAATAATTCACAGAAAGTCTACATCACTGCATCTGGCTTCAAAAGAACAGAAACTGACTCTTTATGACAGGGATATATGAACTGGGCAAATGCCCAAGTCATTGCTCAAAGCATGCCCCTAGCAGCATCATTGCTTCTTTCCAGACAAACACACTAAGCTGAAGCAATGACTTTTCTGTTTTCCTAGTTAAACTCAATGGAGTTAAAGTCAAAGTCAAAAGAAAAACTAATGTTTGGATTCATTATGCATCAGAGGCATCTTTCTGTGTTAGTGGAAAAGTATAGAATTTAGTGCCATAGGCTGTTCTCTCATAAAAAGTTTACAATAAATGAGGAACCAAATGTTTTTAAAAGGAATCCTGAAAGAAAAACAAATGCATGTAGTCACAAACACTTACAATGTTTACTAATTTGCAGTAATTTACAGTTCTCCCCCCTGCTATGGTGAATCCCAAAGCATGAGACACTACAAACTGTAACACGTAATGAGATCTTTCCACTGGAAACACATCACTTAGGAGGGCTCCTTCGAGCAGGGCCTCATCTTTGTACCAAAGGGACACCATTTAAACACGTCCCATACCAAGGATCTGACAACTCCTGCAGCACACTTCAATGTCATTCTCTGCCCTCTGCTAGAGCTTTGGTCTTCTTACTCTGCTCCTTGGAAAACTGACCTATTTCTGCTTTGTATGAAGTTCTGTGTACAAGCAGTAACTTCTAAAATCAGCGCAACATTTACTACTGTTTATTGTAACAAGTCTTTCCACCCTGCCTAGGTGGCTGTCCCAGTTTAGCTGTTAGCCAGCAGCTAAACAGAAGGCAGCCACCCATCGCTTTCCACCAACTTGGGCAAAGGAAATGAAAAGGGAAGAAAGGCTCATGGCTTGAAATAAAATGGTTTTAACAAAACAAAACAGAATAATGATGATACTAATACTATTAATGATAAAATACACAAAACTATACTCAGACTGAGTCTCTGAGTAGTAGTCGTGGAATGTGAGTTTCCAACAGCGAATGCCAGATAGTGAACACAGTGAGCACAGCAGTTCCAGCCGGCACTGAGATCACAGCCAATGCCAAGAAGTCACAGAACCAGAAACCAGGAGCACCTGAGAGCAGAGGACTGTGCAAGCAGGGAAGAAATCGAAGAGAACAGGGTCTGTTCCCAGAAAACTTCCCTCCTGATACTGAGCGCAACATTTATGGTATGAAATATTTCTGTTGGCCTGCTTGGGTCAGCTGTCCTGGATGTGGTCTTCCCAGCTTAATACACCTGTTTACTTGGAAAACATGGGAGACAAGTGAAAGGTCCTTGGTTTCCTAAGTACACAACTATAAACATCAGTATTTTTCAGCAGTCTTCTCCTACCAAATTCTAGAGAAACAGGACCTGCTGTGAATAAAATTATCTCACAGCCGAGCAGACATTGCCCAGCCAAAATTAAAACCAATATGTGTTATCAACCTTATTCCTATACTAATCCTAAAATGCTGCATCTACTGAGAAGATGTACTGAGAAGAAAAACTTGACCTATCCCAGCCAAAGCCAGGACAGGAGCTTATTAACTCTCAGTTACATCACTGTTTGGACCTGTGAACTGTTTTTCTTCTATTTTTTTATTAACTTTCATCTTTAAGTTTTAGGTTTTTTACGCTAAGTACAAGTACATCTGATAATAAAATAGAGTTTAAAAAAGGTAAATCACTAGATCAATGATTTAACAAAAAAAACTTAACTAGAATAAAAATTTAAAATGTATGTACAGGAAAACAGTAAATCAAGAGGAAAAAAAAGGACCATACATTCATTTGAAATGACAGAAACACTGTGTGAGTCGATAAAGCCAAAAAATATTTTTATTCTTTCAGATTCTGGATCTTATTGCCTTTATCTGGTTTGAACATACAAACTTGGTGATCTTGTCAACATACTACAAAACTCATTCTTTGGACATATTTTGAAGAGAGATGAGTGTGTGTTTCCCCCATGCATGAAGAAACAAAAGGACTTAAGGTTTCTTTTTCTAGTACCTCATTCATGAAGTTGCTGTTTGAAAGTGTAGTTCAGTATGCTGACATTTTGTCACATTCCTAATTAATACCAGACTCCTGAACTTTCCTAGAAAGTCTTATTTCAGTGTACCTTAGAATGGATAGATTTTTCAAAGAAAAACTGCAAGACGTAACAAAACTAATCACTGAGTAATACAACAATCACTTGTCCTAAGCAAATATTTCCTTTTTAAAAAACCCAAACCAATAATCTCCCAATTATCTGTACTCATTTATCATTAGTCATCAGAATAAATCATATGTCATGTTAAGTAGTATGTGATATCGTAACTATTAGTACTACCTAACTGAAACTAATAATCTCAGTTGTTACCATGTTAGCAACACACCATTAACTTCAGCCACTGTGGAATTTTGCTACCAACTCACCACCTGAAGAGGTGGAAATATACTCACGTTCAATCTTTTAAAATTTTGAAAAGTGTAATGAAAGGTAGTGTATTTGAAATGAAGAAAAGAGCAAGTTTTTGTTTCAAACATCAGTTTTGAAGAAATAAAGGCTGCATATAAAGGTTTTAAAATATTTTAGACTTAGATGACCAGAGCAACCATCATAGCTGGTAGCAGACAGAATCAAGAAAAGCTGTAATTCATTTGATCTACAATGACTACACTAGAGATAACAAACAGTAGAAGAAGAAAAAACAATTACTCTCACACTATACAAAAAACACTTAGACTGAAGCTGAAGTAATTTTGTTAATTCAACTGACATTGGCTGAAAGGATGCTTATAGCTTTTCCCTACAAGATTACTAAATTTGTTATTCTATCCCAATCAAAAATATATATGAGAACTGACACAAAAAACATTATAGCTTGGGAACCCACAGTGGGAGGAGAGAGACAAAGGGATGGTTACAGAACACATTCTAACCTGTCACAGTGAGACAAGGCTCAACTCGCATGCTTCACCCAGTATGAGCGGACAAACATTCAATGTTTTCTTATCCTCAGTTGGAAAAAGTTGGTGTGCACCGGCCCACAACACTTTGTTTATGAAGCAGTTTTTAGCTGGTAAAAACACCCCTGTACTTGAGCACCCAACCCTGTTCACCAGACCTGCTCGCTCTTCCTAAAAATCAAGTTGGTGCTCAAGGAACCCATTTTTTGTCAGTAGATGTGAAAGCACAAACAATAGAGATCCTCGACAGCCTTCCAGAAAATGATCTGCGGGATTGCTTTTAATGCTGGCAGCATCACATGCAGCTGTGTGTCAGCTCGGAAGGGAACTATTGTGAAGATGACAGCAGTTGGTTTCCTTAATTTGGTAAATAAAGAATTATGGGGGCAGTCTTGGGAGTTCTCTGTGTCTGACTTTGTGTCATAGTCATTTGAAGACATTTCTGTATCTGCAAGATATCACCTTCTAGCATATTTAAACAAGCAAAATATCAATTTTATAGAGTAAGAAAACAAGGCAAATATATTCTTTCCCACCACTTGTTTTCTCTGACATTCCCCCTCTCCTGTGCTATACAACACTTAAGAAAGAGAGGACAGAAAAGGAAAAGAAGAAACAAAGACATTCTTTATTATAACGCACTAATTACTTATTTAAGTACAATTTCAAACAATTCATTGGGAAAAAAAAAGAGAAAGACACGCACTTGTGCAGATCTTTGATGTTCTTGTCAGAGTGGAATGTATGCAAAAGCGATCAGCACAAGTTTTCAGATACTGCTCATCAATCAAATTAAGCAAATCTCAGAAGGCACAGAAAAACAAGCAATGCTGCCGCCTACTATCTTGCAATTATCTCTTTCTGCTCCTATCTGCTGTTGTACCAGTTGATTGAAATTAACAACTTTATTCTCCTAAGCAGCCCTGGAAGCAAAATCTGTGAGTATCACAAATAGGGTCTTACTCTCTATCTCACTTTCACTCAAATCCACATTGTTCTCTACACTTTTCTGAAGCGGACTACCAGACCACTGTGACTTGCCTGAATCTCAGGTCCTGGATCTCAGCTGGGCCCTATACTAGCACAATTTTTCCAGGAAACAGGGATTTCTCCACAGACCATTTACACTGAAGATTATCAACGGTTTCAAAATGCGTAAGGCTTGAAAACCACATGTGAGCTTCTGAAGGCACAACTGTTGCACAGAACATGATACGTATAGAAACTACTGCAGTGACTGTGGAAGAGGAGGTCATGAGAAGGATATGAAAATAAACAGCACAGCTAGTTCCATCCAATTATGTGCAACGCAACCCTCATTAAGAAATCTCAGTAATCAAAGTATTACAAAAAACAAATCTTGGTGTTCATAATTATTCAAAACTGGATAAGTGCCCCATTTAAGAAAGGATTAAGATGCTTATGTCCTTCCATCTTTCTTCAACCTTATACAGAAAACATTTCAAAACCTAAGATATAGATTTGAGGGGAGTGTAGGAGGGAAAACGATATTTCACAATGCTGCCACTACAGAAAAACTGAGAACAGACGGATCTTATATATTGGTTTGAAGTGACCACATTGATTATCATCTAGTTACACAATTAACTGCCTGACTTTTAAGAGCAGAATATTATCAATCATCTATTACATTTAACACATGCATATTTTAGAAGGAAAAACATGCTTAGACTCCTTTTGCTAAACTTGTTAAAATGGCCTTGAAATCTGGGTTTTTGAGTGAAATGGAAGAAAACATTACTGAAGCATCTACATGGCCCATCAACCTGCTGCACCAGACTTTCTAGCCTTTGTTGTTGTATTAGGGCATAACATACAGCAGCTCCAACCAGAACTTTCTTTACAGTACACTCCATTTTTCAGCGACCTGTAAAGACTCTCTCAAAGTCAGACCCTCCATTAACTCAATCATTAGACATCCAGTCTCTGGCATACCCACACGTTGCAGTTAGTTTATAAAATGTTAACCATTACACACGCTTTGCATAGGTACTGCCAGTCCAAAGACAATAGAACAATACAATAAATAATGAGAGCAATTCTTCTCTAGGATTTATTTTCAAGTGTGCTAGCATGCACAATTAAAAAAGAATTAATTAAAATGACTTACATATTTCCTAAATTCAAAGCACAGAGTGACCCCTACTGGTCTGCCAGGCACCCCAGCAAAGATACAAACCGACAAAAATCATCACCCCCAGGAGTCAACCTGAGCTAATTTATTTGGAGAGCCTCCAGGCAAAGAGCAACCTTATTCAAGTTACAGAATGACTGATACTAATAACTAAGGAGATGTAAAAATACTCCAGTGCTTTCCATGGACTTTTAACAATTCATTCTTCTTGTTATTATAAATAACAAAACAATTAAGCAAATGACTTGTGAAAAACACTTACTGTATACCAGTATCCATAGCTGAGAGTCAAATTATTACAATGAATTTCAATTTTTTCCAAAAATTTTCTTAAAAAACACCCAGGAGAAACAAATTTCAGTCTAGTAGATGTTTTAAATGAGAAAAATGTATGCTTCCTGTACTTTCCCAATTAAACACAAATACCAATTACAACAATAAGTCCCCATGTATCAGACTGGTTTTGCTACTCTTATTTTATACATAAAAAGTAAGGTTACAGAAGTACCTACTTATATGTCTAAATACTGTCTGGTTTAGTATACAACTAACTAATAGGCCGGGTAAACAATAATGTGCTCTGTAATACACAGTAATTAATACCTAATATAGTATTTTATTAATTTAAACAATTGATTTCTAGGAGAATCAGTTAAAGATCTTAACACCAAGTGAAGAATATGGCTGTATATTTCAAGTGCTGAATGTCCCCATATATTTTATAAATATACATATTAGACACACATGCACACACTTAAGTATGAAATCAGTACCTAAATAGGATCATCAAAACCTTAGCAAATCTTATGCTAAGTGTGTATTCCAAGTGCTTTTCTTTCACCATTGGGCTCTAATAACACACATCGGATTACAACATAAAGTGTGCAAGAGATAGCACTGGCACAGGTTGCTCAGAGAAGTTGTGGATGCTCCACCCCAGGAGGTGTTCAAGGCCAGACTGGATGGAGCTTTGAGCAACCTGATCAGTGGGAGATGTCCCTGCCCTTGGCTAGAGGGGTGGATTCTATGAGATGGACTAAACAAAACAAACATTTGCCTCTAACTTAATTTCAGACAGGATTAATTCCAAGAATCTACTAACAGAAAGCAGTGCCAATTCCTTTTCCTGAAAGAAACCTTAGCTTAGAAGCTTAGAACTCCAACCTTCTTTCTCTGCTTCAAAATCCCTGCAAATTAAAAAGAACATTCTGTAGCAACTGCAAGTTTCCACAGCATCTAAACCAAATCAGTCCAGTGTTGCTCAGTATGTGCTCACACTGGGAACTTACAAAACATATCTCTTGTCCCAGCTGCTCAGGAGAAAACTGGAACCTGCAGGCAGAACCTGGACCTCAGTGGTCACCAGCAGACAGGGCACCTTTTAGTTCTGACCACCAGTCAAAGTTGTTGAAGCGAACAATCACAGCCAAGTTATTTTTAAAATGCATTCAAGCACCTCTAACTAGGCACACCAAATCCCTAAAGCCTTCAACAGGAGTTCAACATATTATAGAGGTTTTATTTTTGGGAGCCACACTTAAATATTTACAATGTTACACAAAGGAGAATAAAAGGAAAAAAAAAGCAGTGACATGCTATAAAACATTTAGGAAGGCTGTAACTTGTTTTTTTTCCTTTTTTTTAAAAAACTGCATAGTGAACTTTTGCTATTGTTTTTATTCAAACAGAGCACACTACAACATCTACTGTATATTACTGTACATATTATTATGTCAGAAAAACTACAAGAAGGTTAAAGGTTAAACACTCAATAGTTAGGGAATTCAAGAAGTAATGTTGCCTGTGTACAATTCAATCAATCTTTTGGGACTTAATGCTTTGAGAGACAGGGCAAGGGACTGATTTCTGCCCCTGTGCTCCACTACAGTGAGAACACACCAGGAACCCTGTATCCAGTTCTGGAGTCCTCAGCACAAGAAATACATAAACCTGTTGAACTGGATTCAGAAGATGGCCCCAAAAACGATCACAGAGCTGGAACATTTATCTTATGAAGAAAGGTTGAGACAGTTGGCTTTGTTCAGCCTGGACAACAGAAGGCTCCAGGCAGACCAACTTCTGGCCTTCCAGTATTTAAGGGGGGGCGTATTAGAAAGATCACAGCATCACAAAGCTGGAA